>JAAGNO010003093.1:0-22755 GCA_033439905.1 Ceryle rudis | reverse complement strand
TACATATATATATAAAAATACACATATGAGTCATAGTAACTTCTTTAGCCATCTGAAAGTTTGACGTTTGCATAAACCCAGTAATCCTAGCTATCTCTATGGTCAATGAAGAGATACTGTCTCTAGAAGCCAAAAAGCAAATCCTGTAAGAGATGTTTCAAGACAACTGTGCTCATATCATTATTTTTGTCCTCACATATGACTAGCTGTGCAGATTATCTATGTCTATTATTACAATGGATCCTACCTGAATTGTGGGAAACATTTTTGTTAAATTATCCAGTTAAAGGCTATTCTTAACAAAAACAAAGACCTGGAGAGAATTGGAGGAACAATGAAAGACAGAAGGGCCCTCATAACCTAGTTCACTGCAGAGAGAGAACACAGAAGTGGTTAATCTATAAAACCATTTAATGAGATCAGTTACACCATTGTACCTGCTCTAAAGTAGTCACAGATACGACCTTTCTCCCTATAATGGCATGTAACTGAAGGGGCACGCTGTCTCAGTGAGCATAGGACTTACTGGCAGCAGAGGGTTAGGGAGTCACCTAAACCTTATCAAAAGATGTTTTCAGGGGATTACAGGATATGAAAAATTTATTAGGCGATGTTAAGGAGAAGAGTCAAAGGTGGGGAAAGGGATGAAGGTGGAGCCAGAACAACTACTCCGAAGGAAAAAGTGATAATATTGACTGGCCACGTACAAAGAAAGACAAGAAGCTGGAAGGTCCTGAGCTCCCAGGTGTTAGCAACTCAAGGAAGCTTCTGTCCTGATAATCTGGAACAGAGGAACAAATGGTCTGTGCTGCTTGTGTTGGGATGAGAGCTGTGCTGAGAAGGACATGCTTTGCTGTCCCTGTCCATCTGTGCACACAGACAGCTTGGTACTGTGCATAGGCCTTTGCTGGGAGCATGTGCTCAGCCTTGCAGTGTGCTGGACCTGAGATAGGAGGAGCTTCCCAGGTCCTCTAGGCCCCATCTGCCTCTGGTGAGGTGCAACCTCACTGCTACATGAACTACAGAGCTGGCACCAGGGCAGGCTTGCTCTCCAGCTGCTTACAAGGACAGGACAGCATTACTTAACAGGTCATTCCTCTGTGCCTTCTGTTTATCTGGACAACAACTGAGAGGAAGGATCTGCCAGACCTTTATCCATCTTTTAAATTTTCAGTGTCCTTAGAAAGAGTTCCCTAAAACACCTGTAGTCTGTGAAATGGGGTTCATTATATGCATTCAATTAATTTTTATAAATTGTTAATAAACGACCACTACAAAAAACAGCAACCCATTTTTATGAAAACAAAAATTTAAACAATCGCTATTACCTAGTCTGTATTTCACATGAGCAAATTGATAATGTGCTCATTTTAGGTGGAGACTTATTTACTTTCTTTACTGGTTTTCAAATAGTTGATTCTGCAAAGAAAATCAGTGAATGAGAGCTCTCTCTAATTCTTTGCTGGTTTCCAGCTACTTCTGTTTTCCACACAGCACTAGATTCACATTCTTTGTTTGGTTATCTGTATTATTAGCAAATCAGAGGAATTAAAAGGAAAAAAAAAAAAAGACGAAAGAAAGAAAAAAAGCTGCTGTTGAGACACAATTATACACAAATTAAGACTCAAAAAGCTCTTATCTCTGCTGTTGCCTACAGAGCATATACCATCTTGAGTGAGAACAACAGAAACTTGAATCACACTTTAATCTGTGATTGCATCTGAATATATTTCATCCATATTCCCGAATATTTATTTTTAATCACTCTGTAGCATGATCTACTAGTGCACAGTGAAACAAGAGATGAGAGGACAGAAAATAAAAGAAAGGGTTCCTGAAGACAAATCATGATATTGCCTCATTTCTTAATTTTGCTCATTCTGTACTTGTATTAGATCTTGTAATTCAAGTACTTGTCCTAGGCTTTTTATCCAAGAATGTGGTGTTTGTGCTCTACTACAATATAAATACTAGATAATAAAATTATTCTGGACCGTTGGGCTATAGCTACAAACAAAATGAATGTAACATAAAACCGATGGCTTTATAACTTCCAACTAATATTTTGCTGTTGATATGGATTTAGGACAGTCTTCGAAAATACGTATTTTAGATGTTGAATTATTGGTAGCAGACAAATAATCAATTCATGATGGGAAACAGAAGAAAAGTACAGAAAAAATTAATAGATTAAGAGAAAAAAATAGAAAAAGAAAGAAGGAAATAGGGAAAGAAGAACGGTAGTGGCAGAGAATGTTATTTACATGAGATAGATGAGATGGCAAGAAGAAAGAGAAAACTGAAATAAAAATGAACAAAAAGCCTTAGAAAATGTAAGGAGAAGAAAAAAGGAAACAAGAAATAAAGGGAAAAGAATTAATGAGGGAAAAAAAGCGTCTTTGAATACTTTTTCCTATGTATCTGTAAGTAAAGGAAGGGAGGGTAGATGGAATAGGGAAACAAGAAAACTAAAATAAGCGAAGGAAAGTCTGTAGAGATCCTACCAAAGAAAAAAAACCAAGGTGAAGTGGAAAGGAATAGAATGTGATATAGAACATGCTGCAAATACCACCATTTTAAATATATCAAAATTTTACAATAGATTATACTTTATTTACATTCCCATTCATTACTATTCATTATTCTATACTCCTGTCTAGAAACCTGGTCTTGAGCTATATCCTACAAATAGTTAGATATGAAATTCTACCTGCAATCTTAAATAAACTTCTAAAAGTAGAATATTGCTGCTAGATATTCCCCATAATACAGCAGATATTTTAATTTAATTTCAAGTCAATACGTGGCATTAGTTTATTATATTATCTTATATTTTGTATTTCACACTTATATTTGTGATAATTTGAAATATGATGCAGAATACCTCAATAAAGCATGAAAAACTTAAATATATCTTTTCAATGTGCTTCATTAAGATCACATTTCACCGTGTTTAACATAGCTAAAATTGATAAACCCTTGAAATATACATAATTTACCATTCTGGTTTTGATTTTCATGACGATTTTCACAAATATTTTCACTTGCACCATCTACAAAGACAACCTGTTAGTTGGTTATTTCTTTATACATTTTAAAATTTGAGAGGTCCTTTGCATCAGTAAAAGTGTCTTCACACCACATATAAGGTGATAAAAATAAATAAATAAACACATCTCAGCAGGTCATGTAAGAAACACCAATCATTTGTAGATTAAATCAGACTGAATTTGTTAATTTCCACTTTAGTAAGATACATGTTTCTATAGGAACATTCTCTGCAGAGTAATATTAGCTGTCCCATGTATATCTCTAAATGATAATCTATAAACCTAAACCAAAATTTACTTTGCCTCCTTGAGTAGAATTCTGCTGGAAATATGCCATCTTTGAGATAATCTAGAAAAACTTTTAACTACAAATAAAAATAATTATTCCTTTGCTGTATTTCTTTTAAGAAAGTTTGAACAACGGTGCTTGATTCTTAAATGAAAAATCTCAGGTTTCTGTTGCCAAAACAGGCAGCTGTTCACATTTTTTCTCCTTTTCTCACAACAAATCACAATTACATTTAGGCCTGCAGGCAGCTACTGCAAAACTGCCAAAGTCCACATTATTTTGGTTTATTTTTTTTGTGAATAATCTCATTGTTAAAATGAAAAAGACAAAGCTCGTTCGGATGCAATGTTAACTTTGTTGAAAAGCATTTCAGATGTTTCACGCCAAGTGTTAAATACTTACATTCATAATTATATATTGTCAGTATGTTTATACACTCTTACACACTATTAAAATGAACACCTACAAAAATGAGTTGTTTTCCTTTAAAAAATATCTGGAAATCTCTACATTAAAAGGTAGCAACACTGCATCCAAGGGATGCAGGATCAAAAGTGTGCTAAAATAAGTGTGTTATTAAAGTTCACATTCGGTGACATGTAAAGGTCCATTAAAATCACATATTTGGAATCTTGCATAGGCAGAAGCTGTTCTCAGGTATTCTTATTTTCTATGCCCAAATTCCTTAATATCTCAAGACATTAAACTCAGGGATTGAAAGTACTGCACCAGCCACCAAATCCAGTGTCCTGTATCTATGGGAAACAATGCAACAGGGACTGAACTGAAAAACATTCCCCAGAACATCTATTCTGTTATCTTCTGTACAATAATGGCAAGAGACGCTTCAAAAATATGACACATTTAAGACTACTATACCAAGGACCACATGTCTCAAGGTATCAGAAAAAGAACAGGAGATAAGAAGGTTGCCAGTAATACACTGAATTACTGAAGTGCAGAGACTTTGTTATCCAGAAGTGAGTGCAGTTGCTTCCCTAATGATCTCCACCCATCTGGCTGGAGGAAAATTGTTTCCTATTTCCTGACAAGAAATATCTGGTAATTACATGAAATTGTCTTGTAAATACAGGACCAAATAACACTAACCAACAACTTAAAAATTTGGAAGACAGCTCTGTGTATGGAAAAGCTAAACAATTTAATAGTTATCCTTAACACTGAGCACTGAGAGCTTGGGATTTGATGTAATCACTGCTGGAGTAAGCCAATTTATTTTCAGGAGTGGGATTTATTGCTTATGTATGCTGTACATATTGAATAGATATTTAGATTCAAACAATTGACTGTGATGTAAAGACCAATAAACTCAGGTCAAGGGTGGGGGAGGAGAGGGAATCACAAAAGGTATTGAAATCTTTTACTGTTGAATTATTAACACAACACTCCAGTGACAGATATTAAAACAGACCCTTCAAAACTTCAAGCATGGATATCTGTAGTCAGCTCCTCAGCTAAGGAAAAAAACAACCCTTCATTGATCATTTTTATGAATTGCTTTCTAGGATTTTGTTTGAATGTTGGCTTCTAAAATCAACCTTTTAAATTCAAAGTCATATATCTAGGTCATATATATACTTCAGCAACAATAATGCGATTAAAGGAAACATTGCAACAATACAGTGGAAGAACCTAATGACCAAATCAGAGAGAAGACTTCTTTCCCTAGGACATGTTTTTCTGTGGTCAGAGACAATTCCCACTCTAAGAATCCCTGTCTTAAGTATGCAGTCAGGGAATAAATACATCATCAACTAAATGGACAGAGGTACCCAATCTGTTGCGGAATAAAAGTTGATTGGGAAGGAGAGGAGTAAAAGAGAAACAGAGAACCTTTTAGGATGGATATGCATATATGACAAATAAAGTTGATAAAATTTATTAGAATTTGCAATACTTGAGACACTCTAGAAATAAGGAGGGGACTAAAACAAGCCTCCTGCAAAAATATGTGGTTAAATTCAGACCAAAAAAAAAAATCTGACCTTTTACTTCATCTCATAAGTATTTTCTAACCATTCTTTCTGATCCCTATTAACTTAGGAAATGTTTCTTCAGAAGACACAATAGATCATAACCTTGCCAGAAAAGCAACTGTTGATTATAAGGAGGTCTCCAATATCATTAAGAACTAGTCTCATCTAAGTAATCAGTAAAAATAACATAGGGATGAAAACACAGAAAATACATTGATTCAAAATTAGAGTTTCCCAGGCCCATTCCTTGAAAGAATCAGACTGTTAGGATAACAGCTTTTTACCCAAAATGCTAGACTGCTGGCCATGTTTAACAGAAGTCCTTGGAGAAGGGATGTAGCAAGAACCCTTCTTTCCCTACACCATCCATGTTCTTCAGAAGGTCCATTTCTCTTGTACTTAAGGCATGATGCCAGTAACAACAGATAAACAAAAGACACCTGCAAGTACATTAGAACTATGCTGAAATCAATGTTAAATGTGAGTATGCAAAAACTCTCTACAGCATACTTTCATCACCTTCCTTTAAATAAACCACATAAACAGATGTAACCCTCTTCAATGGTTATAACTGGCACTTCACAGAATACATAAGAAACAAGTCATCATGGATGTGGCACATACCACATAAGGGATTCCATTCTAATGATTATGACCTTTTTTGACATCTACAGAGGAACAGCATCCAGAGCCATGTACACATCTGCACAACTTCCTTTTGTACCCATTGAGAAACCTTATCTAAATCCACTTAGCTTTCAGGGTGAACTGTGCCATCAGAATTTTCAAAGCAAAACCAAAAAATTATGCTTCCTTCAACCAGCATTTATGTCTTAAATATATAATTTGAGTTAAATAATAACTCTACTGATTGGAAAAGAGGTGTTGTTTTTTTGTTTTTTTCCCTGTCTCCTAATCATAATATTGTCTAATACTACACATGAATAGTTAGATCTATTCTTAGTAATGTTGCATCCACAATCAGTTTTAAAGTGTAATCATCTACCTGCGAGCATAAATGGCTCAAGTCAGGTGTCAAGATGAAATGTTTTCCAGGAGCAAAAGCCTGCCAAAGACTATATATTTGCCACCATGTATTAGATCTAGTCATAAATTATGTGAAATGGTGTTGGGAAAATTCAGTCTGACAAAATCCAAACAGTATTTCAAACAAAATTCTGCCATACATTTTGGAGAACTGTCTAAGCCTGGGGAATCAATGCTTTTGGCTTTCCTTATTCCAAGGAATTCATCCAGTACGTCTGCTTGTGGTAATCAAGTTCCAGAATTCCTTGCATGGAAGTCTCCTTTGGATCCAGCTTAAGCCATAGGTACTGGAGTACTTGGCTGTAAGGTGACCCTGTCCTCAAGCAATGAATGAGATTCCCAGATCTGCAACCCTCTACTTGATAGACCTTCAGAATAAAATAAGATTTAAATTTACTGATATTTCCTACCTCCATTCTGGACAGTTATATTCCCAATTTACTGTCAGAGAAAATTAAAGTCCTTTATTTTGAAAATAATAAAATAATTAACAATTGTAGGCAGGACAAACTATAATAATGTTTCATCACAAAATGGTTGCAACAGAGGAGTTCAAGATTAAGAGTTTTAACTTGAGCTATAAGAAAGAAGGGGAAATGTCTGGCTCATCTTTAAAACTTCAAAAACAGGCGAGCACATCTGCAACATACTCCTGGAGACTTCTGGAGAGAACAGGGGCAACAGTAAACCCACATCTGCAACTGAGTGCATGACAATTTTATTTTGTCTGCTAGGTAACATCTAATACTTCACATTCCAAGGTTGCAGACTGTACCAAGTAAAGCAGTGAACTTAAAATATTATCATGGTGGTTCTTATTATTAATATTTGTGAAGTGTTCACCTAATAAAGGTTATTTGTGAATGCTGGTTTCTAAACATAGTCATGTATTACCTAGTACAGGAACGGTCACTATTAGTTGAAAACATAAAACCAGCATAATTAATGTAGCTAGCAAGAAAAACTAAAGCCTCATTTACTTCAGGATAAGCTTGATGGTAACTGTATATAAACAAGGGAGCAGAAGTGACTGGAGTGTCATTATTCAAATTCACATTTCCTTGATAAAACTAATGCAAACAAAAATCAGTTACTCTGTTCATTCTTTTTATTCCTCATTTCTTCATATATTTTGTGCAGGATTGACAGCCCTAGCCTGCCCTCCACTTGTTCTAGGAACAGATAATTACTTCACTAATCACCTCAGTTCTAAGTTATTCTATGCATGGTGACCGCTAGCTTGTTTCAAGTGCAAACTAGATATGAAAAAATACAGAGAAAATCAAAATAAGAAGGTGTCAATCATTTTCTCTTTCAAATGTTAGCTTGAAATAGTAGGAAGAGCTTTATGGAAGGGTTGGTGTGTTTATTTTTAATGTCAGATAAGAATCAAATTGTCTGAAGTGCCAGGGGACCTTAACTACCCTGTCTGTCCTTATCTAAATGATAAAAGGCTTATGCTGGCCTTATTGCTTAAATATGATATATTTATATAGTAGCATTTTTCTTCCCTTGTACTACAGAAAGAAGAGAAATGGCAAAGCAAACCTCTCCTCATAACCAAAAGCCACCCAAGCAGCAGGGTCCTTTTCTGAAGCTATAGAATATCAGTGCTGACAAGCCTAGAACAGCTTAAAGTAACTCCTTAAAATGACACGGCAAAAAGCATATCCTACAGGGTAAAAAGTATTGCCTTGTAAATACGCCATCTTGCTCTATCAAACTGCTTTAGACACTGCTATCTCTGATACTAAGAAAACAGCTTTATAAACTAGGTACCAGTTACAACAATTAGAACAACTCTATTTCCTCAGAGGTGAAACAAGAAAAAAGATCCTGACAGGTGCCACAGAGTAACGGGGCCTTTGGAGTAATGACATAAATCTGAATAACCAGCAGTGATTGAATTCTTTTGTTACAACAGCATCATTCACCTCTTGAGAAACCAGGTTTCAGTTTCATCTTTTGTGCAACATACTACTTGCTGCCTATCAGGACAACCCTTAAATTTAAGCTTTTGGAGCTTTTCAGTTCACCATATATATAGACAGAGTCATATTATTCTGAACTTTTTGGGGGTAACTAGTGAAATGAACAGGTAGGAAAAAAAAAAGGCAGAGCTCTATACTGAAAAAAATGCTATTTGTCAAAGTCTAAAAATACCCCATGAATAATAAATTTAATTATATTTCATTTTAGTAGTGATACTTCTATGTTATATTTAATGACATAAAAGATTCTCTATTTTTTATCTGATACACAATCATGTGAAATGAAGACAACTGAGAACTTTATTTAATTTCTTATGTAGCTATAGTTATCTAGGAGTGGGAAAAAAATTCAAAAGACTCATGTTACTTTCTTAGTTAAACTTCTCCAGTTTGCTTACGGTTTTCCTAACTTTGTTCAACAGGCTTAAATGTGTTAAGATTGTTTTTGTAGGTATGCCTGCTGTGGGAGTCCTCAGGTATGAACTCTATTTCTGGACCTTGGCATTAAATAAACTTCATTTAATAAACCAGACTATACAGTTCATACCTGTAATCCAGCTCTGCAATTTAAACAGGTAAAGAGCTCTGATTTAATGAGCTAAATTAAACTAAGTCAACACTGAGCACACAGATTTTCAGTATCAACATTTCAGTATCAGCTGTACAGAAATGTGGCACCCACTAAAAAAAGGTAACTGTAATCACACTTTCCACAAATTTTTATCGGAAAAGTTACTGACATACAACAGAGAAATATCTAAGTTCTTCACAGTTCCTGAACTGTTTATACATTTATGTTTTGACTGCATAGATTTTTCTTGATTTTTAATTCAAACTGAAGTTTGTCCTTCTACTCAAATCACAGAAACTAAATTATTTGAAACAAAGAGATGTTTTACTTTTCTAGCTAAACCTTTACGCTTGTGTAGGTATGTCAACTAAAAGGAGCAAAGTTTATTTGTCTGATCAAGATATGGCTGGAAGAAAAAAAAAAAAAAAAAACATTCCATACTTTGGAAAAAAAAGCACAAAACCTAACAAGCCTTTCCCTAAAGTCAGGAGATTGTTCAAATGATATTTTGTCCCAGACTCCACTCAGTTTCCCAAAGCCTTCTGCACTGCCCTTCCACCGTGGAAAAGGAATCATCATTTATCATGGCCTGATTGCTTGCAGGGCCCTATTAACCTCACTGTCAGGCCCTTGCCATCTCTTCTTGTGTAACTGTGAAGGACAGCTTTTCTGTTATCAAACAATGAAAAAAGAATATCACCTTTATTAGTTTCATTTTTCCTAGGTTTTCCTTACCAAATATAGGCAAAGCTGCACAATTGGTTTATGCCCACAGTTAATTTAATCACATTCTTTGAAATGTTTTCGGGTATTTGGAAACTGCCAACATGAATTTGTTTCTTATCTCTTCAATATGTTGTATGTGTTATTAAAAAACTGAGGTGAGAATTTGAAGGGAGAAAAAGGAAAATGCAAAGGCTTAACTTACACTATAGGGACCTATTCTTTTGAAAAAACCAAAAAGGTAGATGACATTCTGCCCAGTTCCATGTACATCCAAATACATCCTATTCACTTGAACCTTCTTACCCAAGGCACAGCAACAAGAATCCTTTTTGATTACAAAATAAGCAGTTTCAGAACTTCTTACAGACTCTTTGCTCCCCGTTCTTCACTATTTTCCAATACCATCCCATTGCTTATATCCATCTGCTAATCTGGACTGTGCTTCTTGATAATCTCAAATTGTCACCATGGCAGCACACATGGCTGGCTTCTCCTAACTCCTCACACTGTGAATTCTCCCCATCTATCATGTGCTGCAGCTGGCTGTGGGGTCCCAGGAAGAAGGTCAACCTGCATCCAAAGATGCCAAAAGGTCTATTTTCTCAGCATGATCCCAGCACAACCTTGATACCTCAAAAAGAAGAAAAACAGAGTATGTACACTTATCACATGGTCTTTATTACGTGGTTCTCTTAAGCATATGCTTACCTTCCTATTTAGTTTATGCTTCTTGCAGCCATACAAGCATAAAACAACAATCAAAAACACAAGTCAAATTCACGGAGGGATTTTTGATTAAGTGAAACAAAATTTGATCATCAGCAGAACAAAAATCCTTCCCACTGAAGACACTTTCCTGGCTGAATTTCTACTTTCTACCCTCAAACTGCTCTGTTTTTTCTCTTACTAACAGAATATGTCAGAAATAGGTATATAGTACAGAACAGACTTCACATTTTTAATAACAGACCTATACTTTCTTTAGCTCATAGTTTTAAGGGAGGACCAATGAATCAGAAATCACCTGTGGAAATTTTTAGCTCGGATATTACTGTTTTAAGTAAACTTGACTGAGATAATAAGAATATAACTAGAATATAAATACTGCTAAAATTTTACTGTAATAATTTTCATGCAAACACAGTATAGAGTAAAGGCATCTAATAGCTTCACGTTGAGATGAGCTGAAATGGTGAGGGTACCACAGGGAAAGATAGGAAAACAGTTTTCAATTGAATCCCTTGTTTCTTAAACAAAACTCTGTATAATACTTGTGAGACGGTTCTATTAATATCCTTGGACAAGACTGAAAGGACTGGAGCAGAGAAGCACGTCTTATTTTTGTTTCATACCTAACAAGCTGTTTTCTGCTTTCTCTAATACATATTCCTGTCAAATTGTGGATGTGTTCATAAAAGTATTCTCCATGCCCTTTTCCCATCCTCTCTCATAAAACACTGATGCAAACATAGAAAGAACCGCACTGGAGAAAAAATTAGATACAAAACATCAACTTCAGCTGATGTATTTTTAAACCAAAACCCTCACTTTTCTGTTAAAAAGTGTTGCGAGGGGGTTTTTTTGAAGTTTTTCTATCCAAATGGAGTTCTAGCCAACAGAATATTTTGAGGAACAATCTTTAAGCTATCATTGGCACCTGAAATTTTAAAAAATATATTATTTTAAAGACAACACAAAAAGAAGAAAAATTTAAAAATTCATCTGGGACTACGAATGGTTCTTTTCTCACTAGATATATATTCTAGTAACCAAAATTTAGTAAGAGTTTTGTACAAGGTGGCAATGATTTTAGTTACAGATATCTGGGCATATAAAAAAAAAAAAAAAAAAAGCAGGCTATAAAGTTGATGACATCTAAAAAGAACACAAATCCACCTTCCCAATGGAAAAATTTAAAGCATGATATTATAATGAATTTCATGTGTTTGCCTTTGATTTATTGTCTCTTCCACAAATAGTCATCGCAAATCTGCAACAAAAAACACATGGTGTTTGCTAAAATCGTGTTTCTGTTGGGCAGACACACATCACCCAGCAAAAGTACAATATACACAGCAGATGTAGAATCTTCTGCACTGCTTTCTTTTTTCCTTCATAATTAAATGTCTTAGGAGGAACTTTTCTTATAAAGTCCACCAACAGAACCTTGTTAAAGGCTGTCTAGTTTATACTCAAATCATGCCCACTGTTTCATAATTTTCCACAAAAAAATGTCAGTAAATCCTGGAGTTCCTCAATGTCCCTAGTAAACATACATAAAATCCAGTGTCGAGTATGAAAGCAGCAGTGCAAAGACAGCTAAACAGGAGAACTGAGCAGAGGAAGAGACACTGGACTCTGCTTCCAATCTATCTGCTGAGAAGCAAGCTGCTGGGAAGCTGAAATAGCAGGAAAGGAAAGACCTGGAGGTATAATTACAGGAATATACAGATGATACTTTTTGACATTTTGTGTTTTGTAACTCTTTATTTTTTTCCAATTTCTTCACTCTATGCTTTGTCCGAGTAAAGATGATTTAAAATTTCTTTCAGTGTCTGCCTAGTATGAAGTATGATCCCTCTCCTAGCATTTTTCACTCCTGCCCTGAGTTTATGTCTTATATTATACACCATTTAGAATTCTTGAGAGTTGAGAAATGTGCTTTCCATGTTTTTTTGGCTTTCCTCTCCAAGAGGTGGTTTGAGGTCAGGTAATACTGAACACTAGACAACAGCCAAAAGAAATCTCTTCTCCAGTCAGTCTCTGTTCTTTACAAACAAAAATACTGAAAGAAATAGAAACATTTTGCTGTGTATTCATAGGATGCAATATTCTATCCCAAAGAAATTTGATCAGAAAATATTAGGTACAACAGGGATCATTCTATACTGTTATTATATTTATAAGAAATTCACTGAAAAACTCTCTTGACTTTCACATGAATTAAAAAAAAAAATAAAAATTTCTTTTTTTAATATATACTACAACTTCTAAAGACACAGATGAAACTATAGCATGTCACAGAAAGTAGGAGAGATTGCTGTGGAAAAGTCTTATGAATTATTTTTTGTCTGGCCTTCAGACATTATTTTGTGAATCGGTGTGTCCATCGGGTATTGACAAATATGTCACCAGTCACAACACTGAGCAAAAGGAATTTGCACAAGCAGATATTTCTTGAACTACTTGGAAGGGAGATTCTGGAATTGAATTAAATGCAACTTCACAGACCATAGATTCACAGAGCTTGACTGTAGTGGTGAAGAACGTTTCCCTGCCAATGTCTGTTTCTCTTGAATGGTGTACATTTGGCACTATTGAAATGGCATTCTGTTTGGATAATAATCTAATAAATCACACTTCTCAGAAGGAGAAGAAATGTTTTGCATTTCTACACTAGGGAACATTTCTACACTAGGCAACTGACAGCACCAAGTGGCTCATAAAGAGACCATGGAATTAATCTTTTATAACTGCAAGAAAATGATGCCAGGCAGGGTCCTATTCACAAGTCACACAAATGTGGCAAGGAGTGATGCAGTTTTGATACAGATTAAACATTTTAACAAACTGAAAATTATCAGCTTAGCCAAAGGTTAGAGACGGGTACTGATAGACCTGATTTGATTTTAGTCCAGTTTAATTTAAATGCTGTCAAGGAAATCTGAGGCACTAAATGTCACACTTGTCACTGCCAAGATATTTTGGACTTCTTCTTTACAACATGTATTTGTTTGTTTCTGTGTATTTTCCTGCCCCTGTACAATATATTTTCCTGCCCCTGTACAACAGTATCCTGGGTTGTATTAGAAGGGGTGTGGTTAGTAGGCTGAGAGAGGTTCTCCTCCCACTCTGCCCTGGTGAGGCCGCATCTGGACTATTCTGTCCAGTTCTGGGCCCCTCAGTTCAGGAAGGACGGGGAACTGCTCAAAAAAGTCCAGTGTAGAGCCACATAAACGATTAAAGGAGTGGAACATCTCCCTTATGATGATAGGCTGAGGGAGCTGGGTCTCTTTAACTTGGAGGAGACTGAGGGGTGACCTCAGTAATGTTTATAAATACGGATAGAGTGAGCATCAGGAGGATCGAGCCAGGCTCTTCTCGGTGACATCCAATGATAGGACAAGGGACAATGGAACATAGGAGGCTCCATGTAAACATAAGGAGAAACTTTTTCACAGTGAGGGTGACAGAGCACTGGAACAGGCTGCCCAGAGAGGTTGTGGAGTCTCTTTCTCTGGAGACATTCAAAACCCACCTGGACGCATTCCTGTGTGACCTGATCTAGGTGATCCTGCTCTGGCAGAGGGGTTGGACTAGATGATCTTTTGAGGTCCCTTGCAACCCCTAACATTCTGTGATTCTGGGTGTAATGTTTATACTATTACCAATGTAAGCAAGTGAGCTCTCTGTCCAAAATGTAGACATTTGGTGAAAAGTCTGTGTTTTCACAGCATTTTATGAGATGTTTTACTGTGAATTATGAACGAGTGATAACTAGAGAGGTACCAATCCTAAAGAATATAGAATCACAGAATCATAGAATCATTTTGGTTGGAAGAGACCTTTAATATCATCAAGCCGAAACCTTAACCCAGCACTGTCAGGTCACCACTAAACCTAAGCATCACATCAACCTGTCTTTTAAATACCTCCAGGTACAGTGACTCCACTGCTTCCCTAAGCAGTCTCTTCCAGTGTTTTACAACTCTTTTGGTGAAGAATTTCTTCCTAATGTTCCACCTGAACCTTACCTGGTGCAGCTTGAGGTCATTTCCTCTTGTCCTCACTGCAACCTCCTTTCAGGTAGTTGTAGAGATCAGTAAGGTCTCCTTCAGCCTCCTTTTCTCCAGGCTAAATAACCCCAGTTCCCTCAGCCACTCCTCATAAGAATTGTTATGTAGACACTTCACCAGCTTTGTTGCCCTTCTTTGGATATGCTCCAGCACCTCAAAGTCCTTCTTGTAGTGAAGGCCCAAAACTAAACTGAGTATTTGAGATGTGGCCTCACCAGTGCCAAGTACAGGGGGATAATCACTTCCATAGTCCTGCTGGCCACACTATTTCTGATACAAGTCAGGCCTTCTTGGCCACCTGGGCACACTGCTGGATCATATTCATCCGACTGTCAATCAGTAACCCCAAGTCCTTTTCTGCTGGGCAGCTTTCTAGACACTCTTACCCAAGCCTGTAGTTTTGCCCTGGGGTTGTTGTGGTTCAAGCGTAGGGCCCAGCAATTGGCCTTCTTGAAGCTCATACAACTGGCCTCAGCCCGTCTATCCATCCAGCCCACCCAGAAATTTCAGTAGATCCTCAAGGAGATCAACACAACCACCTAACTTGGTGTCATCTGCAATCTTACTGAGGGTGCCCTTGATCCTCTAGTCCAGATCATTGATAAAGATACTAAACAGAACTGGCCCCAGTGCTGAGCCCTGGGGAACTGGCCTCCAATTGGATGTAAATCCATTCACCACCACTCTCTGGGCTGGCCATCCAGACAATTTTTTTTCCAGTGAAGAGTATGCACATCCAAACCATGAGCAGCCAGTTTTCTCTAGGAGTATTCTCTGGGAAATAGTGTCAAAAGCTATACTAAAGACCAGGTAGACAACATCCACAGCCTTTCCCTCATCCACTAGGTGGGTGACTTTGTCATAGACAGGGGTCAGGTTAGTCAAGCAGAATCTGCCTTTCATTAACCCATGCTTTCCTTCCCCTGTTTTTATGCCTGATTTCCTCAGTGATCAGTCAGCCCTCTCTGTCTTCAATCATTCTTCTTGGTCTGACCATTAAGAATAGCTGAGTTCACTCCTCTATCCTGTATTACTCAAAGGACTTACTAATAAGAAACTTAGCTTCTGCTATTTCAGTACTGCATGTTATAATCTTGTAATAGGCTGACATAGAGATTCATACCCAAGGTCATTGTTCTGGCAAGTGAAAAAGCTGTCACCATACAGGCAATGCAGCTTTTAGTAATAGAGAACGCAATGTTGCTGTGGTAAAAATCCATTTATAAAGTGTAAAGCAGCCTTTCAAATCAGAGGTAGTGAGCTGTAGAGGAACTGCATCCCAAGGAATCTCCTTGCACTTCCATTTTAATGTGCAGCATCATTACAGATCTCACATCACATAAAATCTGACTTCTGTGAGAACAAACGAGGGCATTAAATTCTTTTAACTTCCACTGACATAGCTGCAACTATAAATCATGTTCAGAATTGCCTGGAAGTCACAAACTTAAAGCAAAAAAAAAACAAAATAAAACCATTAAAATTACTTAATTTATGTCCTGGCTCTATATTATGCACAAATGAAAACCTGTATGCTGCAGTGATGCTCAAACCCTACAAGCAGTAACCTGTATGAGAACCTTTATGCTCACAAGTAGCCTGAATTCAACCAGCAAGGAAGTCCAATAGGACAACATCAATTCATATATGCTTGCAGGTTCAAAGAATTAGATTGTCTTCAGGTGCTGGGCTCAAGTACTGTCTTTTGCTTCCAAATTCTATTTAGACATTATAAACTGTAAAGACCATGTAGAATTTTAAATTTTCACCCATGATATAGTCCAGTATTTCATCCTATAGAACATTTCCACATATCAATGAAGGTGAAACTTCCAAGACACCAATGAAAAGTTTATTGTCTCTGCAAGGATCTGGCAGGCATCTCAGCAGTCTGTGAAAACTTCTACCACTGCTCCAGGAAACTGAGCGGATGGAAGGAATTTAAAATTTCAGCAACTAACACAAAAACAGCCTCTGGCAAAAGAAGCACTAGTTACAAACTCAGCACAGTAAAAATACTGATGCTCTAGTTCAAGTATCAACAGCACACTCCCTGATGGCACAGGTAGATGACTTCTACTAATTCCCATATCTCCTACTGAGTACAGGAAGACTGTTATTCCATCTGTTGGCAGCAGAGGGGAGGGGGATAGGGGGGAAGTCACTTATGCCAATTTACTAAGAAGCAATAATATCCATCTTACAGCAGCAACAGCAGCATAGCAACAATATGCCAATGTGTGAATAGCAGAGCTAGAGCCCCATGTTTCAGAAGTTTCTTGGTTGTGCTAAAGACCTATGAGGAATCTTGTGTCTGCAGATGTCAGTCCTGTTCTTACACTTACTACAGCATTGTTGAAATTACAAATGCTAAATTTGCAAATGCTGGCAAGGCCTAAGGCACACTCCCTTGGACTGTGGAGAGTAAAGAGATATGTGACCTCGAGGGTGGACTTCATGTCTAAAGAAAATGTTTCGTAGGGACAGCAAGAATGAAGTTGTTACTAAAAATGCAGTAAAACAATTGCTCCAGGGTATAAGCAGCAAACCTACCAGTATGGAAGAAAGTTATGGCAAGCACTAGTAGTTGGCTAAATATCTGCTTATTTTATTCACTATTTGAAGTTTGTGCTAGAAATTGTCCAGCAACGTGCAGGAGCTCCTGTGGCAGGCACAGCTGCTCTGATATGCTGTCTCCTACACAGTGCAAGAATCCATCTAGTGTCCTTGTCCTTGTGCGTGTGTCAGTGGGAGATGGCAAAC
Source organism: Ceryle rudis (assembly GCA_033439905.1). Classification (NCBI taxonomy): domain Eukaryota; kingdom Metazoa; phylum Chordata; class Aves; order Coraciiformes; family Cerylidae; genus Ceryle; species Ceryle rudis. The sequence continues at coordinate 5,525 of JAAGNO010003093.1, read as the reverse complement.
AAGCTTTACCCCAGTTACTTCATTCTGTTTATGCACTGTGAAGGAAACTGTTCCCTCCACTCCTTTGGGAAGGGCAGTACAGATACTCAAGGATTTTGTGAGAATGAGAAAATCATCTTGTGTTTTTTGATTCCCACCTTCCCTTTGGTCAGAACCTGCTCAAAAGAGCACAAACCATGATTCAGGTATTCTTGTTTTATGGAGACACCTCCATACAGTATTTGTCCATCCCCAACTCCCCTCAGGACATTTTAATTAATAATTTATAATTTAAACTTCTTTAATTAGAAATATTCTTTTAAAGTAGTAGAAAGAAAAGGAATCAAACACTCTTAGCAGTCTTTCAATTAAAGGAAGCTCCGGGAGACAATAAAGTTGAAATGATGCAAAATACAGTGTTCTCCCAATTTTAAACAATTTTTTCAATTCTTTAAACAGTAAAAAAAAATCAGAGGTAAGGTGCTAGGCATTTATAGTGATGTTATGGTTGCAAACAATAGTAAAACTCAGAAAACTGCATCAATATGAGAGGACGGCAGCCAGAACTAACGCCTCTGCCAAGAATAATAATAAGAAAATAAATCTGCATGAAGGCATCAGACATATCAAATAGAAGTCAAAATGTATTCTAATCATACCATAAGAAAAAAGCATATTGAAACTATGAAAATATTCATAATCTGTAAAGTAGGGTACTACATTCATGTAGAAATATACCACTGAAACTTCTTCAGATCCTTTTTCTTGTGGAGAAATAGAATAACTACTCTCCCTGTGAAGCTTTTAAATACCTGTGAAGGCTGCTGAGGCACAGATAAGAAAGTGTGCCAGACTCTCAGCTACAGAGGGACCCCACGTGAGCCAAAGAAACTAAACACAGCCTGATGTTTACTTCTTCCATTCCTGTGTCATTGGGATGAAGTCTGAGATATTGTCAGCTATTACAGAACTTTGTGGAAATACCTTGAGCATCATTAGGGAATAGCAAAGCTTCTTCCATAAATATATGAGGCTGTAAGGAGTGGAAGCACGTGTCCTTAAAACCAGCTGCTATCACACTGCATACCACATTATCTTAATTAAACCTCCTATATGGTGTTCCATATTGTTGCACTAGTTTTTGCTTGGGCTAATTCAGACAGTTCAGAGGAGGTAACACAGCAAATTGACAGTGGAACAAGGTGAAAATCACGATCCTGTATGCAATAAAAGTTATTACATTAGTTTAGAGAATGTAACTTCAGTGAGGAAGGTACATGGGATATATGTTAAATTCACTATAATAATTTGCAGAAATGTGACATAAGGAAAACAACAACAAAAAACGAACTTTCCTAAGAAGAAACATCTACTCAGCCTCAGGAATAGGAATTCTTTCCCAAATTTCAAAAAATATGGGAGATTATTTAAAGGTGCAATAAAACCAAAATATGTCCTTTAACTAAAAGAATAATTGGGCTTGGAGGGTATGTGAATGGCTAGAGACATGCTCTGCTGTCATGTTAAAATACCATTCTTTTTTAAGTGCAAACCAAAATATTCCTCAAAATCCCTTAGCATAGAAGAAAAGGAGTATGATGGGTCAACTTTTTGCTGATTTTAAAGGGAGGTGAAATGAAAACTGTGACTTGTTTTCACTGCAGCACATGCCAATGTCTATCCCAGCACAGTGTGTTTGAATAATATATTGCAGGATGCTGGGGAATTTGAATATTCAGACACTCACTAAGTTTAAGGAAACACAGTGACTTAATTAACAGTTATTCATGTATAATCATCCAGTACATGCACTGCAGCTCTTTAAAGCCAGTCTCAGCCATGCTGGTGCCAAAATAGCCCCAGTGACATACTCCTGTATTCTTTCTAGTCAATCACATCTCTCATGGGAAGTGCCTGATGCAACTAAACAAAACTTGGTTTTGTAAATGTTTATGCTCAGTCCATCTCACCACATGTCTTGAGCATTCAACTGTACTTAAACATAAAAGGTAGCAGAAATGTGTGGTGACATGGTGCAGTATCAATCCTTCTGGGCACAGCGCATCTTAATGCGGCCACATCTCTAATATACCACAGCCTAAATAATGATACTGAGCATTCATTTCTACTGAAGATAATAGAAATTTTGTTACCAGTGTCCATGAGGCCAAGATTCTACCTATAATTGCTCAACTGAACATAGTGGCCTTTGACTCAAGGTTCTCTCAAGCCTGTGTATAGATGGGCATGTGTCAACACCTTCAGCTATCTTGACTGCCTCCTGCTATCTCTGCATGACATTGGATATTCATCCTTGATTTGTTATGTGAGAAGTTCCTCCTGAAGCAAACAACAGATACAAGGAAGAAGATGACCCTAGCTTACAAGCATTAAAAATGTTAATTTAAATTGTCTTTAACTCTGAAGAAATTTCAGATTTATGTTTCTTGGAAAATAATAGCAGGAGGCTTTCTGAAAGAATGTGAATAAAATCTACATGTTTTATAAGAGGAATACATAATAACCCATTGATAGATTATCTAAAGAGCTTCCTCTCAAAATATGAAAAACTGTCTCCGTGAAATAATTGCAGTATTTCTTCAAATGACCCAACTTTTTCAGAACTTGAGAACAGTTGGAATAAGCTTTCCAAATATTTCATCATTTTCACTGAAAATGCATAAATGCAATTTTGCCACAAAATATAAACCAGAAGAAATCTTCACAGGTTGAATTGTGGTTTTTTTCTGTTTTTCAACAACATACTCACTTTGAAATTGTACAGTAAAGAAGAAGCAATACATATCTCCTTTCCTTTCTAGACTACTTTGTTCAAGGAAAGGTTTTAAAGGCAATGATCAAGAAAGTACACTTGATCACTCATGAAAGAAGTGTGATGAATAATACCTCAAAACTACCAATACTGCTTTTCCCATGACTAAGATTAGCATATCCATAGGTTCTAATTGCCTGCACTCACTTGTTTAAAGTCAGCCTTTTGCATGCATTAATTCTACAGTAAATCCAAATTTGCTTACATATCTTTTAATTCAGGCAAATCTCCTACAAAAGACAAAAGTTAGGAGAAATCAAAGATTTCAAATCAAGATTAGTTACTCCTTTTTACTGTATGTTTTATGAAAATTCCTGTTCTGACTTTTTTTTACTACTATTATTTTGTAAAATAACTTGCATTTTATTCAATCTTGTGGGAAGGGTGAAAGTTGAAGATAGATTTTCGGAAAGACTATGATGAGAAGAAAGTCCTGAAAGATTCCGCATCTTGTATCTTCATTGGTTTTCTATCATTGGTTGTATAATCAAGTATAAATTCATTTTAGGAAAGAACAATCTTGTGTCTGGTTATGGCTTCCACTTGGCTTACAAATGCAATTCATTATTGTCCAGCTTCCCCAGGAAGATGACATTAAGCAAGACTGTTCGTAGAATAACAACCTAAATCTATCTTCACAAAGGTTTTGTGTATTTATGTTTGACAGAAAAGGAAGTCTGTGTCCCTTAAATTTAAAGCTATCTTCTTTCAAGAAGAAAGAGTCAAGTTTTTCAGGTCCTTGAACAAAGTGAAAAATATACACAATCATATTTTTAGTCACTGGGACTATTAGTTAGTCCAGTAACATCATGGTATTTTTTCTTTTTAACTGACACAGTCCTGGAAAGGTTAAGCACTGACAAACTACCATTTTCTCTTAATACTGCTGTGCTTTCTCTTGTTCTGAGAATCTGTAATGTTAGGCCATCTCTGGTTTTAAGTTAAATTCCTGTTCTGGCAGCATTTCCCATTATCCATGGCTTAATATAATACTAATCAATATATATGAAGGTTCAAAAGTAACTAATCATACCTATTAATGTAAAATCTGTTAAAATGTTTGAAGTATCATATGACAGGAAAAATTGTACCTTGAACTCTTCTCTATAGTAGGTTTATAAAATATTTGCATATTTAATAGCTGGTAAGCAAAGGTCAACTCCATCACTAGCACTGCTGTAATGCTACATAGGAATCCGCAAAGTAAGACTTCAGTCTTTCTGGTGTTGAAATTACAGTGGTCTGCCTACTCTTGAGGCCAAAGGCACAGCTAATTCCTGTAGCTCTCCTAAAAAAAATCAAATTGTTTGCTACTGTCTAAATCACAACACATTAATAGGTACTTCTTTAAAACAAAAAGATGATTATGAATGTAAAATACATGAAAATACCAAAAACCCATAGGAAATTAACTACCAATCAGGAAAGGAGACAGAAGTGTAGCAAATTTTAAAAATGTAAGCACTAGGAAGGATTTTAAATTAGTAACCTTTTAGTAGGAATGTGGTAAGTTTTGCAGTAAAAAAATTGCCTTTGAAATGTATGAATCTTAAACAGCTATACCTTTACTTGGGTAGTTTTCACTTGTTAAAAGAATTGCTTTCCACACTTCTCGGGGGACCTTAATACTGGCATTGTAGAGAGCAGCATCTTCAGGGACATGACCGTTGTTAATCAGCTTTTGTACTACTATGATTTTTTATTTTTAATAAACTATTCACATTTTTCCCTCAAGGCTCCATTTGTCTATAAAGATATTTCAGGTTTACATCATATGATAGGAAACCTGATGGTTATTTTTCTAATTAGACATAGAACCATACGTAAAGAGAAATGCAAATGAACGCAGTGGGTATTTAATATTCATAGGTGCTTAAATGTGACCTAAATTACTGACATATGCAGTGAAGATGGTCCTCTGATGAGAAAGCACCATGAATTTATAAAAATGAAACTATATTTTTAAACATAGAATCACAGAAATATCTAGGCTGGAAACTAGATCATAGAATGATAGGATCTTCTGGGCTGGAAAAGACCTTTACGGTCATCAAATCCAACCATTAACCCTATCTACCAAGTCCACCACTAAGTTGTACCCTGAAGCACCACATCTGTATGGCTTGTAAAGACATCCAGGGATGGTGACTCAACTACCTCCTGGGAAAAAAAATATAGTATATGCAGTATAAATAAATAGCATAAATATCCTGGATTTGGACTGAAAAAGAAATGTTCCAAAGACTGCAACTCATCAGTTGAAAACCTAAAAACAAAGATCAGATCCAGTAACAGGGGATATGACATCATAAAAAATGTTTCCTGAAAAAGATTCTCACATGAACAAAGATTTCATTAGAAATCTTCTTGGGCATTCAGTAACTGGAACAATAATTTGTTTCCTTTTCACTGTCTTGCAGCAAGTGTGAGGTCACTTTTCTTTGTATTTTTAAAGAAGCTACTTCATCATATTCTTCTCCCATTTTGCCAAAAGGATTTATTGCAAAGTCCTCAGCTAAGCAGAAAGGTGAGAGATAATAATAAATGGGTATTTCTAGTAGCAACGACAATAAAAATTGCTCCACTGGGCTCTGTGAATAGTACCTGAATATTAAATAAGATTCTTACCTTCACAGAATCATAGAATGGCTTAGGTTGGAAGGGACCTTAGAGATCATCTAATCCAATCTCCCCACCATGGTCAGGGATGCCT
>JAAGNO010003091.1:15561-99265 GCA_033439905.1 Ceryle rudis | reverse complement strand
AAAAATTACAAGACACTTCACAACTAAGGGCCTTGGTAATACACGCTGATTAATATAGATAAATTGAGCAATACTACATACAGTGTGCCTTTTAAGAGAGGCTTTTAAGAGGCTTAAGAATCTGTGTGTAAAATCTGGTAACAGAATCTGAGCTTGAATGTAGAAAAAAACTTCAGTGTAGCACCTTTAGGCTCCATGACAGAAACCATCTGGCATAATACATGGGCAGTGGAAGTTAAGCACCAGAAAGATACCCTGATAGTATGGAAATGTCACAGCACAGTCAGAATCCAAACAAAATGGATTTAAAAGCACAATTTGTCCTAATAAAGGAGTAAAAGGCAAGAGTTTGCAGTAAAAGGCAAGACTGTGATCACACTGTAATTCAAATACTTGCAACTTCCGTTTATTCAATGCCAACAATGAAATGTCATAGCACATCAAACAAGAGATGTATTTGACTAAAATACTATTTATCTGTTCACTGTAGCTATTTATGCAGCATTCATGAGGAGCATGTTTCCCGACAACGTTCCCATTAACATAGCCGCTACTAGTGCAAAGTTCATTAGAGCTAAGACACAATATAATAATTCTGGGTACTTAAAATTTCACACAAAGGTTTCATAAAAGATTAGGGATGCCCAGGTTCTGAACTTACAGGAGGTGTATATCTGTCAAGAAAACACATAAATCAAAATTTGGAGTGCCTTGAGACACCCATCCAAACATGGCCAGTATTTAAAAACAAATTAAGAATACGGGGATGCATCTATGGTACAAATAAATTATGAAGTTGTATGCAACAGAATTTTTTATATTGTCATGTTAGAACTTATTTGAAAGAGGTGTGATGTGATTTGACTATAAAAGTTGTTGGTAGATGGATGTAGACATGCTTGCAGTATTTGAAAGTCTTCAGATTTTTCCCTACTTATTGATGCTGGAAAACACAAACTAAATAGCTTTGTTATTTTGAACATCACTGGACCTCATATTTCACAATAAACACCGTTGTCATTGGGAAGCTAGTATTGGTACATGCTACTTTGTCATGTACTTTATTTCTACTAATCCTTTATTTCTTTCCCTAATGTAAACACAAGACATTCATGTATCTTTGATTGCTGCAATGTCCAGATTTTTTCCATGTATTTTTGTCCACCACTGCACTGCATTTGAGAAAATGTTTATTAAATAAATACAAATATTAATTAATGTATTACCTTTGGTTCAGTGGAAACCTTTTTCTGTTTGTTTAATAACATATCTTCCTCTTGTGTCTAAATATTATGCATGTTGAAAAGTACTAACAATTAATTACTGAATGGTATAGTTACCCCCCAATTTCCCATAAATACTCTTCTTACTGCCTGTTAAGCTCTGTTTTTTCTCCTCCGGCTTTGGAAGGCAACACAACAAAAAAAATGATCATGGAGTTCTATTGGTAAATAGTATTTTCTTTTATATATAAAACCAGCCCAGCACTGAAAGTATACCCTCACTGTGTGTTTGTGATCTCTAGCACAAATTGGAAAAATGTAAGCCTGATAGCTACTGCAGTCTTTTAAACAAAAAGTGTGTTACAGACACTTAAGATGACTATGTCTAATTTTCACAGCAAGAGGTGAATGTTTCTGAAAAAAATTCCTGTTTAATTCACAGTTTGCCAATTAAAAAAAAATCATCTGCTCATAACTTACAATTTCTTTTTGTTTAGTATTTCTTTCATTTTATCATCAAATGGAAATCAAAGCTTTTGGAAGCTCCCATACTTTGCTAATGAAACTTTAACTGTGGCAGTTTTTAAGACGACTTCCTCTGCAAAGCATGCTAGGGAAAATGAGAAATCCACATACTGCTCTTTTGCCTTTCAGTCAAATACAACAGTTTCTATTTCAAATATATGGAATGGATACTGAGATCTTTTCAACTTTTAACCAACTGAAAATAGTTGTATCTGTCACAAAAAAATTATGAACTCCTGTCCTCTGTCAACACAGTGCTATGCATAATGCCTACCTATGGATTTTGGTAAAAATCAGTAAAACAAAAAAGCAGTTGACTAGCTATTTCATTATTATAAGAACAAAAGTAAATTTAAATGGGGTTTGAAAAGCAAATAAAATTATTTTATGATTTGCATGTTTACCAATGTTAAGACAAATAAAAGATGACAGCGACTTTTTTTCAAAACAATTTTCTAAACAGAAAAAAAAAATACATCTGCAAATATATGCATGCATGGGTGTATGCAAGTGCATTTTATGCTTTCATACCATCTTATGCTATTTAAATATGGTGTTCCTATTTTCAGTCTAGGAAAATTCAAGGCAGAAGCATCAGGATGATGGAAATGACTGCTAGAAGTCTATCGTAATCAGTCTCTATAATTTCCACAGCCTATTCAGGAGGTGTCCCAACAGTCCAATTCCCCATGTGCTACCATTCTTCTTACATCCCTGTCACTCAAATTAGAATAAAGCAAACCATGGAAAGGAAAAGATTAAACTGCAAATACAGCACGACTATATTAGAGGGAAGGAAGGGGAGAGAAGAGGTAGAAGAATGACATCAGAGACCAGATTTAATTGAGGCCTTTTCTTCCCCCCAAAAAGAGAGAGGAGGACAAAAAATAAAAGATACAATATTATTAAAGCTGAAATCACATCAGATATCTTAGAATTGCTAGGGAGAGATGGAGAAAATAAAAGCTCTTGAGCGGTAAGATCTGTGCATCACTTAGAATGTTGTACTCAAGAGAAATTATATAGCTATATTTTAATAGAGCTTTGCGTAGAACATATACAAAGAATGCTGTGTTCATGGGCTTACCATCACATAATATTTGCTTTGGTGACTCCTATTTACAGCCTTTAGCTACTTTCATTCAGTCATAGCTATTGGCTTCATTGGGTACAAATTAAGAAGCAACACTTCTCCATTCAGTACTTTACATTGCACAAATCAGTAATCTACATTGCACTGTAAATCTCATCACTACCTGAGAAAAACTAGGCTGTTCATGTTTGACTTAATCTGATATTTTTAAAAAGACATCTTAAATTATATAATGTATCATTTCAGACAGAAAAGACAAGGTTGCATTATAGCTGTAACGTTGAAACGCAAGCAGAAACAAATTGAACACAAACAGAAAGGAAAGCCTACGATCCTTTAGATTAAACATAATAAAACACAGACAAAGGTATGCATTTTCTACTCTATAGATGATACTGTCAAAATCCAAGTATTGTTATGCTGCATTGATATAGAAAAATAATCTGTTGCAACATAAAAGTTGCTCTTGCCCCAAGTAATATGTGGAACTCAACAGTTTGAGTATTAAACTCTCAATTTATGTAAAAATAGAACTCAGCAGTTTGAGTATTAAACTCTATATGAATGAGTATATTTTCATTCTGATGATTATTTACCAAACTTTATCCATTTTATGACTACACATGTATGCTATGTAAGTAAAGCGGATAGGTATGATGAATACAAAGCGCATAGGACAAGAGGCAGCAAATTGCAATGAATGCAGGCAGTACTCTTTCTGTCCTACTCAAATCTACAGAATGTTATTTCATCCCCTTGCTTTTGCACCATCTATGTATGTATGTTAGTGCTGCACTGAAGGTCTTTTGTAAAGATGTATGTTCATCCTGCCTACACCTAGCCACAAGAAAACAGTCAAAAATAAGATGTTCTCAAGCTATAGTTCCATAACTGTTAATATCACGTCTGTGCGGAGCAACACAGATTTGATTTCTATTAGACGTGAGAACAGAACCACATTTTTCCCTCAAATTAGATGCTGCAGACAATATAGCCTCTGTGATCGTTTTATGCTCTATGCTGGTTACATGACAGCTCTAGTAGAAGAGATAATAGTCAGTCTGGCATAAAGCCCAACAATAATGTTAACTTGTCAAAATTCCCAGAAAACTGTTGAGTTAGCAGAATGTTTGTACTGGATCAGTGCTTACCATCACGTAGCTGCAGTATTCTTGATTAGAAGTAGGAACCCTAAAGCCAGATTCACTCTGCTGTTGAACCACGGCCTCAGAAAAGCTTACTGCAATTGGAGTGCAGCGCTGAGCTGTGGCTGGCTCCTGTTGTGCCAGTTTGCACAGACTGTTCTGCCTGCCATCCACAGAGGCTAAACCACACAGAAAGCAAAGGCTTAGAGGAGGAGCAATAACTTGCTTCTTGTGGCTCTTAATTTATGCTAACACCAAGAAAGTTACAGGCAATTTCACAGGTAAAGTATGTATATAATTGTTTTGCTGCTTGGCTTTCTTAAGATACAGTGATACACCTAATTTACCCTGAAAGTATGGCTGTGTAGAAATCGAGGTTAAGAGAACAGTAAACAAATGAACATTTATTAGACCTCCAAAAACAACTGTTGCTTTTCACTAAACAAACTCAGCACACACTAGTAGTGTGGCATGCCTGTGTAAAAGGAAAAGACCCTTTCCTTTTTAAAGGATGTTACAGACCTAACTACCAGACTTGAAAACTCCTTCTTGAAATTTCATAGGTTTACATATAAAGCTGTCAATAACCTTATCTTGCATATACTAGAAAGATTTTTTTTTTTATATATATAGCACTTGATTTCAAAAGTACAAAAAACTTGTCAGAGCCTAGGAGCACAGACCTCCTGAAAAATTTGATTATAATTCAGTACTACACATGGACTTTAAATCAATGACAAAATACAGACAAAAGTCCAAGCTTCAGCCCTGCCAAGACCCTAGTTCAGAGGTATATTTTCCCATTCTTAAACCAAAATGCATATTAGGGGTATAATGAATAATACTACTCTGAGAAACCAAATTTGGTCTTTTTTTGCTGTAATATTATCTTTTAATTTTTTGAGTGTTAACTTTACACAGAAATATGTTATCTCAGATAGAATACTTAAATTTAGAATAAGTGTATTTTACATACCCTTTTGTATATAGAGTGTGATCCCTGAGAAAAATGTGTGCATAGAGAGCATTTGCTTACTAAAATAAATTTCCCAGTGGCCATTTTAAAGAAAATGATCCCACTTTGGAATCGGACTTTTTTTTTTTCCCCAAGCACGGCCAACAGGCTCCTATTTAATAGGCCTTGTTTCTGGTATTTGGTACCAGCACTCTCTTCTGTTGGCTCTAACAGTCCCCAAAGTTACAATTACTTTGTTAGCAATTATTAGTATCCCCTGTGATACTAACATCATGCAAGTTCACAGAATAATAGGTTCCCCCTGAGCTGAAGTCCCTACTTGCTATGACCAATGTACCCAAAAAGCGTTTTCTTATCCACTCATGTTTTGAGAGCTGCAGGCTGAATTCAGGTGTTGTCATGCAGTGCTTTTGACAAGAAGCATTCTTGGGAACATCCCCTATCCCCACCCAGAAGTGTGGGTTTTGTGTAATAAACTCAGGAAAGGGTGGTCACATCCCTCAGTGATGCATCCCACTCCAGACAAAGGTTGAACCTTCAGATAAAACCCTATACTAATACTTACTAACTGATCAAAGGAAGTAAACAGTAGTGGTATCTTACACAGGCAAACAGACACAGAAGAGAAGTGATTTGCCCAAACATGACCAATAGGAAAGCACAACCACCTAAGGAAACACTGTTAGTTTCACAGCATAATGAGAACTGGGTTAATTGAAACTTGGCAGTGAGCAGACGCTTCTTACTTCACATATTCTGAAATGTACTTTTCTGCCCAACGGAAACCTCTGTTAGGCATTTCCACAACACCTGCTACAGTAACCTAGATGGTGCAGCTCATTAGGTTATTACACTTTGATCATATGTCTGCATCCAAATATAGATCCAAGTCTATAAAACAGATTACTCTTTTGTCTTTAAGGTGAATGAATATTTATTTTCTTTGACTTGGGAAGGTGAAAAATTAGGGAGGAAAAAAGGAAAAAGTCTTCACACTAAAGTGTTTGAAATACTTCATAAAAAACCTGAGTTACCACATCCTGTGGTCTTTTGTTTGTGTGCTATTGATCTCTATTAAAACAAATAAAAACTCCTAACAAATTCACAGAAAAATAGGATCTTCGATGCTGGTCATTTAGCTTGCCTTCACTGAGGACCTGCTTTTATACCGATTAATTTGCTTCAAACATTGAATGCATGGCTGCTTGAAGGATTCACCCCCACCTCTTAAGTGATGTGCCTTACTAAGATGAAGCCGCCCGGATACAATAGACAACATGGGCACAGCCTTGATTAGAAAAAAAGCTGGGGTTTTTTTTGTTTGTTTGGTTTTTTTGTTTAAAAGTATTGTTTTGTATCAGAGATCAATAAAATCATAAAACCCCAAATCCTTCATCCATGAGAGAAAGTAGGATATGGCAGCATACTTTTGGGAACTGCACGGCAAACAATTAAAAAAATAGATCGGAAACAGCAATTACAAGACTGATGGCTTTAAGGAATAATGCTATGTGCCTAGATCAACTCCACAGTGCATTAAACAATGCACATTTCCCTGGTGGAAAAACTTGTTTCCCATAGAAGTTGTGTCACTCCTCAGTTTGGCATTAAGATATTTTTCAGTAGACCCATATTTAACAAAATTTTACTTCCTCCCCCTGATACCCCCAGGATGATACATGGCACAGAAAGAAGGGGCTTACACTGTTACACCAAAGAAAAAGTGTCCCTAATCCTTTAGTAGCAGAGCTCTAAAGCAAGCTGTATGAATGAGTGTACAACACTAGCAACTCTTGAACATTAAAATATTTCCCATACTTCTTAAAAGTCACCTCACTCAGATTGCTTATTTGTAGACTCAATCTTCACATTGACAAAGTCCTTAGATATGAAAGGTGGTCTGCAGAAAGTTTGACATAATTGCTCTAAGATGTGAAGAGCTGCATCCAGCTCCATGAAGTGAGACCACTTACACACCTAAAACCAACTTCATTATTAACTATTTAGTTCTTGATTAAAAACAAAAGGTCAACAAGGTATTTAAGTTTTGCTTTACAAACACAATATTACTGCAATACGTCCAACGACTACAAATTATATCCATGTAAATTAATTATGAAGAAAATATTTAAAGTATGAAAATACTCTTTAACAGATGTTTCTTTATAACTTGTTCAACTGTGGAGAAAAAAAAGAACCACCTTAATGCTCCTTCTGCACAGCTAAGTTATGAGAAATAGTTTTTGTTGTTCCTTTAATTTTGGAAAGCAATGAGCACTAATCTAAGGTCCTGAATTTTGCTAATGCAGAATCTGTACTTTTTGTAACCATCTTCCTATGAATCACTTAAAAATATTCAGCTTCAGTTAATCTGACATCTCAATAATTTACATTTTGATTGTTCTTGCTTTGAATACTTGGAATTTAGTAACACTTCCATGCTCCTACTTACATATTCTTACTTTAACAGGCCTAACACAAAACACATTGAAGTCAAATTTAGTGGAATCAATTTTCAAGTCCAATTAAGAAAGTGATCTGAAAACCTGCACAATCTATTATTAAGTGAATCGTATAAGCAGAGCATATTTTAATGAAACAAATTCCCAAGCTTACCTTAGCTTGTAAAGCATCACAAATTTTAAAATATAATATGGTCCCTCAAGCTTTGCATATATTTCCAAAAATCATTCTAGCTTGTGTATAACTAATCTCTGGTATATTGAGTCTGCTTTGGTTTTAGAATACAGATTCTCTGAAAATCTTCCTCACTGGATGGGAAATACTGAGGCTTTTACGTATTTCATGTTTTTAACAGTACAATCTCTATAACACAAAAGATCACCCTTCTGTAAATCCCAGAAGTTGTCAAGCGACAAAGCTGTTACGTAGCTGAGTGGAAAATAAAACCCCTGGGTTGGGTTGAGATATTCATCGTTAAGTCTTAGAGTAATCTGGTCTGAAGCCACCCCAAGAGTGAAAAGGGGAGCTGGAGAAACCAGACTAGTGAATTCTGAGTAGTGATGGATGGAAAACCAGCAGCAGAGCTGCTACACAATGAAAGAGACTAAATGGAACTGTATCCTCCTGTCTCCTCCTTTTCAAACTGATCAGATTGTAACACTGCCATACTCCTCTCTAGGCACCAGACAGTTGTGGCCAGAGAACACAACTGATTTCTTGGAGGAGAAAGCCTGACTCTTAACAGTAGAGTATATTCTTTACAAAGATCCATGTGAAACTGTGCTCATAAAATGCTTCTTCAGATCATGGTGGTTTTGACAGTTCCTCTTGTATTCCTTACAGCCTGCAGAAAGAAACTGCAGGATTCTAGAAATATCACTATCTCCCCCCCGCCCCCAACCATGCACACATAGATCACATTTTCAGAGTTCATTGCATATAAAAAAAAAAAAAAAAAAAAGGAAGAGGAAACTAAGATACTACACAAAACAATCATTCATACAAATTGTCTTTTTCATGCAGGATTGGAATCTTTTGAGACAATTGAAAAAAGAATAATTTGAAGTCTTGTATTCAAAACAAGCCAGTAATAGAAAGCAGATGTTTAATTTATCTATGCTTAAAATTTTCCTTAGGAAGGACCACTTCCACATTAAAACTGTGAAAAGCAGTACAACTCTTTGGGGAATTTTTGTGAAATGATCTAAAACTGTGACAGCAATTATTTATGAACACGTGTCTCTTTGCTCCTTGAATCATTTCTACTAGTATATAGTTACCCTAAAATTCCCAGAGCACTTCATCTGACAAAGAAAAAAAAAAAAAATTCTCTGCCCATGAGGAACAACACTGCAATATATCTGAATATAGTTTTGAATTGTCCTGGAAAAATATTTCTTCTCATGCCTCTTTGAATATGCCATACTGCAAGACATGCTTTTAAGTATAGCGCAGTGAATTGATTGTTGGAAATCCTGGAATCCTTCAAACACAGAATTACAAAAGGATGCACTTATTTACTGTTGTATAATAAACATGATCATGGAATTACCAAAGCACAGAATGCAGATGATTTTTACTGCTTAAGTCTCAAGAAGGAAAAAAGTACTTCCCTAATATTAGAGTAGAAGTCCTCAAGATTGCAGTTCAGTTTTATAATCTAGAACAGAATTAAAAAATAAAATTGCAGTACATAACTAGAACCTGAAGTTATCTATGTTGCATTTGTACTAACCTTTGTAATTCTTGCCTTATAGTATTTTGAGTTTAGGTGAAAGCATATTTTTTCCTCTCATTACAGGTGCAGGTATCTCATTTTGCAGCTTGCCTCACACTGAATAATACCCGTACATGCTATTATAGTTTCTTTATGTATTCCAGCAGCCTGGGAATTTGAAATGCTTTTATAAAAACTGCATTCAAATTTGATCCCCTGCTTTCCTTATATCTGGGCTTTAAGAGAAAACCTATGTTTAAATAGTAGCAACAAATACCTTCTGTATTGTCTCAGTTTGGAGTAAAACTAGAAGTCTGTACACAAAAGAAAAAATGAATTTGACTTTTTTTAGTTTTCCTTTGTATATATGTTCTGCAAAAAAATCAAATTAATTAAATCTATTGAATTTTTACTTTTTTTTCCACAAATCTCATAATTAATGCACATTAGTTTGCATAAGTCTGAATCTAGGGGTTTTGTAATGTCCAACACGACAGATCTGGAAGCAGGGAGATGGACTCCAGAAGGTTTCAACAGTGATTCAAGTCACAGTTGAAGCAATTTAATCACTATTTTCCTGGTCAAGCCTCCAGTCATGTAAGCTGGTGCAATAACTATTACACAACATCACCAGCTGAAAGAACAAATATGAAAATGAAGACCAGTCCCAGTTAAGAGGTGATAATCAATAAGAGGAGTGGCTTCCATTCAGATTCTACTAGCACCCTGAGATAGTCTTTATACAAATCCAATGCTTTGCTGAACCATAAGTCCACTTTGTTTGCCATAAGGAAGGAGAAATAAACTTCTGTATAGATCACTTGCAAGCCTAGACATCTCCATTTACATCATTGGGACAAACCAAATCCAAACATATAAACAAACAAAATTAGAACAACAAAAAAAACCCCCACACAACCAAACAAAAAAAACCCCACAAAACATTATTTTCAACATTTTCTCATCCATTTTGATAATAGGCCTCTATTTGTTACATTTTAAACATCAGTCTCCTCATAAATAGGTTTTAGATTAGAGATGAACAATTCTGTTCAGCACACCAGTTGACTAGTATGATATATGAAACAAAGATAACTTCAATGGATGTGTAATGGAACTTGGAACAGTCAAAATGGAATACCTAGACATCACTTTTTTGCTTTATCTGATACTCATTTAACTCAAGTAAAGCAGGGTTTTTGTTTTTTTTTTTTTTTTTCCAGTAAGCCTTAAAGGCTTTGAAACTGGATGATAAATCCCAAGTGAACATTTCATTCAGCATAAAAATCAGAAAACTGTCAAAGAGAAACATTTTCTCAACTGCTTGCAAACGAAAAGCTAGGTGGTTTACTAAATTTTTCCCTTCCCTATAGACTGTAACAGTTCACGGGATCAGATGACCCTCTGACAGGGAGCTATGTTTCAGTAGGCTTTTTATTTAGCTTAGCTATTTACGCAAGGAACCTATAGTATTTCTTTGTCTTTTAATTCCATCAGTGGAGATTGTTTAAACTAGAACACTGAAATCGGATGTCATCCTCAGACAGCAATGAAATCCTTTGTAAAAAAATCTTCCCAATGCTTTCCTGTTTAGAGAAACATTGAAAGAGTTAATGCTGCCTCAGTTATCAGCTTTTACATTAATCCTCCATAGAAATCCATATATTTAGGTTGACAATTCTGCCCCTTGCAACATCTTTGTCTTCCGAGACATTTACCCTCTGTCTGAGAATTAGCTTTTCCTTCTGCAAAGCTGAAGCAGCTTTCTGTTCTTGGTAACTCATGTTGTTTGGCATTGAAATACTTCGGGAGTTCATTAAAAATATATCTAAGTGGGAAAACTACTAAAGTTATTTGTTATACATGAGGTGAAGTAGCTTATTAGTCAACATACAAAATACCAAAGGCTCTTCACCTTAAAGAGGTTGTAAAGCAGACAGCTGTACCAAAAAAGCACGCAATAGACATTGCATTGCTGATACGTCATTTCCACAAAGATTGTGAAATGGGTGTAGGAAGTGAGCTGACACGAATCCATTTGCATAATGAGAAAGTAACAAGTGGGGAAACTGTCTATTTAATCCTTCCTACAAGGCTTAATTTTGAAAATCCCATCAATTCACATTAATTTTCTTTTAGACATTACCTTCAGACAAATTTACACAACATACTTTAGACAAACTGTCCAACTGATCTTTAGTTTTGATTACATTAATCTTCTAAGTCAACACACAAGCAGTAACCAGATTTAAAAAAAAGAAAACCAAAACCAAACAAAGAAAAAACCCACACAAAACACAACGCAAAACAAACCCAAAGAACAATAACACTTGAAAACTAGCAACACAAGCATATCCTAAGACAGAAGGTGAATTTGGATCAACAGCTGAATTGTTTGATAATGCTAAAAATGTAAAGTACACCACAGTTATTTTATCAGTTCATGTCCTAGGCAAATGTTGATGCAGTAATTATGTAGTCACAAAAGTTAAAAGATTTGTGTCCCAAAGCTGTTTATAGATCACCTGTCATATTCTGACTAGAGCATCTTACAGTGAGTTCAGGCTAGTTTACCACAGTTATGATAAGAGTTAATGGCAGAAACACTGTTAAAAAGCCCCACAACTTCAATGCTCACCTAAAACTACTTTTCCTCTATGCATATTTTAGAAGATTGTCAGCATTCTGTAGTCTACTTTTCTAATATTTGTCTTCAGACAATATTTCATTTCCTTAACTCTAAAAACAAAACGTAAACTAAGAAGCAAACAAACATTTGTAGATCATGTATATTAATAAATAATCTCTTTGAAAGATACTTTATTATCTAGTGTTATATCTGTAGAAACTGTCAGGTATGGTAACTTATAATTCATTATTAAACTAAATACTAGTGCAGTGTAATGCCACGCTCAGCCATTCACTGTTAAAGAAAGCACACTGCCTTATTTCAACCACCAATAACGTAAGATTCTTGTTAATGTACTAATAACTAGGGACTATCTGAAAACCAATTTTTAGTGTGCTAAAAGCTTTAAGTCAATAAAAACAAGAGGAAAAATACTTCGTGAATAGCCCAGCTAAAACTCTAATATTTTTGGAAAATATATGCACTACTTGGTCTTATTTACATTCACATGTAGGTATTCACATTAATTTTCATTAACATCTGTATGCATATGGTGTTGATAAGCAGCACCTTATGGAAAAACTCCATTACTTGTGGACAAAGATTTGGTACCACACATTGGTTTGGTAATATAAGGTCATTCTAATTACCTTCTTCACACTTTATTCTCCCCTCTGTGGCCCTAGTAATCATGAGGACTCTTTGAAATGCTGATGCTGCATTTATTTTGAATTATGCTATATGTAATACTAAACTTTGGAACTACATATTGGATATTTGCTGAGGTATCTTTTAAATTATTAGGCTACATACTATGAACAAATATCCCACACATTTGAATAGTACATAAGCAGTATTTGCTGTTACTAACAGCTGAGAAAGTCATATATAGTTTCTAAAGTCCAGCTGTTGGTCTAGTTAAATTCAGCCTCTAGGGACTATGGTGGATTTACTCGTGCTTCCCAGTGAAGTTAAGAACAAGCACTAGGAACTCTCCAGAAAAAGCTATTGTTTTTAACTTCCCATCTCACATTTGTACTACACAACATCAACCAGCTTTTATGATACTCTGATTTGATAGTCTTCTCTATCCATTTGACACAAAACCCCCTTCTATACTAAAGGGCAAAGTGCACTCCTCCAGATTTATTAAAATTAAAATATATATATTCTCCATTCAGAGGAAGGGGAAAAATTGTAGACTGCTCTGCATACACTATTGGGATATTTGAGGGAAAGCATTTTCAGATGATCTGAAAAGATCAAAACCTCATAATTTAACTTGACACTGTGGCTAATGGCTGACCATTAGAAATGATAACTAACACACACTGTAGCATCATTTTCATAATTGCCATGCTGTAACAAAGGGCTTCCAGAAGGGAAGCAGCAATTAAAATGTATTTTTACTACAGCAATCTGAAATAATGGGTTTTAATTTTTTTCCTGTGGTAATATTCATGTTCAGTGAATCAAAGGTCTGCCTTGCCCAGCACATTATTTCCTCCCCACCTCAAAATTTGTCCCAAAGTAGATGCCTGTGAAGTGCATAACTGAAAATATACATCATCCTTGCCTCAGTGCTTTCCCACCAGCCATTTTCATTTAGAGCCTTTCCTGAGCTGGAAATGTGTTTGGAATTTGTTTGGTTTGGTGTTTTGGTTTTGGGTTTTTTTTTTGTGTGTGTGTGGGGGGGTTGGCTCGGTTTGAGGGTTTTTTTGTGTTAATTACCTCACCGTTCTTAAGGCAAAGTTTCCTTCATGCTAATCAGCACACAGTAATGGAAGCAGAAACTGATGTTAATTTCAAATTTTATAGTTAATATTGTCAGTGTGATACATTTGTCCCCCATACAATTTTGCAGCCAGCAGTGGCTTTTATGGTGCAACATGTAGCACTCCCAATAACAAAGTCTTTTGTAAGGTTCCAGCAAAGGTGCCATCTTAAAGATAAAAAGCCAAATGAATTGTATTTCACTTCAGTCTATTTGACATAGATTTCCTTGTAACAGGATCAGCTCATTTCATCCTAATTAGGAAGAGGTTCCCTTGCTAGGAGAGTGACAGTATCCTCAGCTTTGGTCAGGACCTTGGCATACAGTCTCTCAGAGTGATTTTAAAAGTTCAAGCCTGATCTTCATCTCCTATGTGACCAGAAGGGCAGTTGTAATAATCAAAGCTTAGGACAGCCCTCTTCTACAGGATGTTTGTGCCTAGCAAAGGGGCTGGCAGGTAGCCCAAACCACATGCAGAAAGCCAGTTGCATTACTGAGTTAAACATGTATATTAATCAGAACATCAAAAAATACAGAAGTGCTTACACAGTGGACTATTATGCTTCTAGAGTGGATCTATTTTCAGCCAAATGAAAAATGAAAAGGCCCTACAAAAGAATGAGCTGCAAAAACAATTTCTCTAGTCTTTCATTCACTCCCTATTTGAAAGGTTTTCTGTTTAAAAAAAGAGGGAAGCGAAGTATGGTGTATGCATTGCCAGATCTGATTCCATCTTCAGGCAGATGGTCATTATCTAGTCTAGAAGCAGCTACACCTGAAACCTTTTAAGTTACTGATCATACAAAAATGCACATTGTGACTGATCTGGCAGATACCTCACTTTCTCCTGTTAATCTATTCCAAAGCATGCATGTGTGTATATATACATGCACTAGCACACCCTATGCACGTCAGATCCAGACCTCAATTTTTGGTATACCTTTGCTAGTGTTAATTGTACAAAGTAGAAGAGAATCACCTAAAAAAATTATTCTTCAATTAATTCTCCTAAGACTGCTAACAATTTATTCTCAAAGAAAAACACAAGTCTCTTCTCATGAGCTTGAGTACTCACTATCCCATTAAATTTCAGGCAGCAAAAAAGCAACTTTTTGAAAGAAATGATACCAGTGGCTAAAATAATCAAAGTATACAGGAAAGTGTTAAAACAGAGGAGAATAAGACAGAAGAGATGCTACAATTCTGACATTTACACCAACTAATCTTCTAAAAGTATCTTTTATGCTTTCATTTTCTTTGATCTGCCAACACCAGCTTTTTGTTTGTTCTTCCCGTTTAATGCATTCTGTGCTAGTTGAAGAGCTTTTAGTTATGACCCTCATTTGTGAAATTTACCCTTGAAAGCACGTCTCCCAGACTATCATCATCATTTTGATTCCATGCTAACAATACTTCTTTTATGTAAAAAAAGCTAGAACTCTTAAATCCACACATGTGGTGCACTTATCTCGAAGCTCATCTGGTTGAGTTGCACAACAGCCTCTATCAGTTATCACTCTAAAAAGTCTCATCTATGTCAATTGGAGTATACTAATTATTTTACACCTGAAAGTAAAATAAAAGCAATGTCTCCAAAATGACTTAATTTACCAAAATGTAGAGAGGTTTTTATTTAAATGTAGCAGTGTTCTTTTTAAGGACCTGGGCTTCTGCACTCCAGGCTTACATGTAACAACAGGCTTTTGAACTGTGAAAGCACCATAAACAGATGAGTTACTCTGTCAGACAGAGGAAAAATGCATTCTGTAAGAACACACAACTAATGGATTATCTACTTTCCTAACATTTTAGAGATGCAAAATCAAGGGAGAAACACATTTCTGTCAACAACATGATTTTCATAAGTATTACATAACTGGGAGGTGTACATGCATTAAAAAGTAGTAGAAGTAAGCCATTATAATGATCAGAAAACAACTTCATAACACAGAAGATATTAGAATAAAATTTTTACTTAATTTTACTAAAATAATGCAGTAGCAGTGGATAGTATCCCTTTCCTAATATTTCTATCCAAATTCTATCATTCCATGTTTCCCTTTCCAGGGGGTGGAATGAATTTACCTATTCAAATAATTGTTTTGTTTGTGATTTTTTTTATATATAATACTCCCACTGATCAAGATCCCAAGAAGGCATTTAAACACACTGATTTTTAAGAGATTTTGATCACAGTATACTCTATTGCTTTCCCTTCATATCTGAAAATAAGGCTACTAAATCAATCAAAATCAACTATTTACAGTATTGGGTAACATCCTGAAAATTAAATATTCTTTCTAGTAATCTCCTTTCTCCAGTGAAACAAGTATGTATAAGAATGGCAATCTACAGAGACAGCCAGATAATGGGCTCCCTGCTGTTCTTCATCTCCTTCAAGTCACAGAGCATTTCTACACAAGCAAGAAATGTAGCTGAACACAGAAAATGTAAATAAAAGTTACCTCTAGTCAGTGGAGCAATCCTTCAGGGGTCTCTTTAAACAATATGGATTAGAGTAGCTGAGCTTTTAGGATAAACTATACTTGGACCTCTAGATGTACCAAGAATTGCGGAAAGAAGGGGACAGAATTGCTTCACTATCTGTTACTTTAGTCTACTGGACATTAGAGTATAGTCTTGAAAAGTCAACTAAATTATTTCTGGATAATAGGTTTTGGTGGGTTTTGTTTTTGGGGGGTTTTTTGTTTGTTTGAAACAAAAAAAAAAATTCTTTACTAGTAGCGAAGCAAGTGCATTTCAGTATTATGTTTAGGAAAGCATTGCAGCCCTCTTTTTTTACCCAAATATTAGAATCACAAGTGATTAAGCAGAAAATGGGTCTTCCTATCCAAGATCAAATACTGTCTCTTTACTAACGCCTGTGAACCTCTAAGATTCATTTGCCTCTATGCTGGAATAAAATATCATCTCTACATCTAGCAGATATTTTCTTTGGCATTTCCTTGCTGCTTAGTTGAGAGGCAAGTGATATGCCTTGGCTCAGTAATCTCATAGCATGTGGGAACAAACAGATTGTCCAGTTAAAAATAAAAGCTGGTATCAAGAAAAAAAAGTTTACCACAAAGCTCTAAAATGAAAGCCTAATTCTTCCTATTGATTTTTCTGCAATTCAAGTCCCAGGTTTTCTTCAAAAGATTCAACTGCTTGAGTAAAGAGAGTCACGGTAGGCTTTTGGGCTCCTACCCACCCCCGGTCTAATTTCAATCACACAACATAAAAACCAAAACCTCAACACCCTCAGCATCTTTGGTCTTCATAAAGACCATTTTTCTTCACATAGAGCACACTGCCATCAGGAAGCAAGTTTAAACAAGTTTCTTGTGATGAGCAGTGATGCAGTTTGTATTTATGTAAACATTTCTACAGAAAGTGCTTCAAAAGCTCGTTGGTGCTTTTAAGTACAACAGACCACTAGCAATAAATATTAAAGCTGATTTCCACTCCCTTGTCACCCTGTCAAAGATCACCAACTTTTCCTTTACTTAAAGGAAGGTTTCAAAATCTGTGTCAGTTTACAAAGACACTAAAGTTGCTGGAGGCAAACTGATTTAAGAATGCTCAGTATACCTGTCCATTGAAGAGTTTAATTTCATTTTTATCTCAATTCATTGTATCATGACTTGTAGACATATAAGATTAGTATAGTTGGTTTTGACAACTCATAGGTAGAGAAGAGTTTAGGAAAAGAGAGACTTAAGTTCAAAAGCAAATAACAAAAAAAGTCTTAACAGTACAGTTTTGTAATGACACCAATTGTTCCAGACCCCTCCAAATACTGAAGTGCTTGCTCTTATCATCTTGCCCAGACATTTCACAAGCTATCATGTCCTGAGGCCAGAATAACCCTGAAGCAAAAAAAATCACACTCTGCTTCTCAATGGAAGACTACCCGTGTCCCTTCAACAACCCTTATCATCCTGAAAATTAAATATTCCTTCTACTCTAATGAAAACTGAAATCCAACTGGAAGCTATTAAAAGATGTAAGCTGCCTGAATCAACCCCTTTGTGATAAACAAAGTAACTTGTATGCATTTGCTTTTATATTCAATCATACAAAAGATACGTGTTTTAAAATAATTTACAAAGGCTATAGTCTTTATGTGCATAGTAATTTCAGATGGTGTTTTGCACAGAGATTGTTAAAAGCTATTAAGAATTGTATTTTCACGAAAGCCAATAAAGACTTTTTAAAATACTGTTGATGATGTATTTAGTGTTATTTTTAACTCCTGCTGCAAAAAGCAAATGCAGTAACATGGGAATAACTTATGAATCGGTTCTGTATCCTCATTTAGTCTTACAGAGCACTGACATTCATTCTCCTTCTAATGTAACAATTTTCTTTCGAAGTTTTCTGTTATGAAGTAGAAGACAGTAAGACTTCCTGTAAAGGTACAGAATCTTGTCCACTTTCATTTTTAATAACTTCAAAAAACTGTTGTATAAACACAATTATGTCATTCAATGAAAGCATTGAGAACTGCAGCCAACTAAAATGGAGGCCTTTACTCTGATTTGTTTTTTGTGATAGGTAACTGAATATTCTGAACAAGAACCATCTGATCCAATAACAGAACCTACTTGCAGCATTTCCACACTGGCTATTGCTGGTAGTCATAACGGCTTTCCAGAAGACATTTAGAATAAACATCACACTCAAAAAAAATTATTCATTAAAAAAGAGAAGAAGTTATAACAAACACTTACAGTTACTTCCTTATTGCAGAACTGGTGTCCTCGATGAAAGCATGAATTTAGAGTTTGAAGTTATTGCCTGTTAAGAAGTCAAACCAACATGAATATGTTAATATAGAATAAACCATGAATTGCAACAGCTAATAAGAATCCTTTCATACCATAAATAAGAAAAATACCCACAATAAGGTCTATGGGGTTTTTTTGTTTGTTTTTTTCTTCATGAATTAAGAATCATAAATGCAGAACAAGTGGAAATTATATCTTAATAGAGACACTGTCACAGAATGATCTAAGAAATACTGCCTTGGGACCACAGGAAAAAAATTCAGACTGTGCATAAATAAAAACCTAATGAAATGAAAACCAAGCTCTAACTCATTCTAGTACTCCAGCAGTAAACACAAATTATTACAATAAGGCCACATTATCTTATTACTAGCAAAGTAAAATTCCAAGATCAGGACCAGATAATAAAGATTATACATTGGACTTAACTCTGCTGACTTCTTAAAACATTGAAAGCAAAGTGATGGTATCTCCACTTTATCACTTATTCCATTAGACTTATTAAAAGTAACACGTCAGAAAAATGTAAAACTGATCACATTGCCAATACCAGTTTTTATACTTATCTACAGACAGCAATTAAATAGCAAAAAAATAGGTTATCTTACATTGCTATGTTCCAATGCTGATAAAGGGGTATTGCTACATGAGATAAACAGAAGAGCAAAAAAAAAAATTGCATCATTTGCATATATTAAAGGTAATCCTATTTGTACTTTCCCTTCTGTCTGTAGAAATAACTGATTTCTAGTAACTGAAATAGCAAACATCTTGAATTGTATCACACATTGAAAGTCAGGCCTTTAAGATCCATGAAGGTTTTTAAGCCCAAAGATAACTGCGTTCTAATACATAAAGTGTCTTCAACTTCTTAGAATGACTCCTCCTCCCATGCTACAGTAGTATGAAAAATCCACCCATGGTCCCTCAGCTATTGAGATCCTAAAATTCTAGAAGCAATATAAATAAAAGTTGTCAATCTGGACTAAAATGATCTTTCTAAGTATATATGCACTTACACCCATTAAAAAAATTTTACTTTCAAGTACTGTTCCATTTTCTGTCCTCCACATGCAAGCTCTAGAATTATGCTTTGTTTTAAACTCCACCAGCATTTTACATATGTCATAGAAAATGAAAGCTGGCATTTAATACAAAAGGTGAGACAGTTATCCTGAAAAAAAAAACCCATCTTATTTGCAGGTTTATCAAGAACATAACGGAGATAGAACTCCATTATTTATTTAATCTGGGCTCTGGATCAAAACCCAGAAAAAAATAATTTATACCAGAAGAGCTTTGAATAGAAGATTGTAACCAAGTTTAGACCTGCAAAACTTTGGGCAAATGTCAGGACAACTGCATGCCCAGAAATAATCAATGAAAATCATAAACTGCTCAGCAACGAAGGAATGAAATTAAACCCTGTGTTTCTTTTAGTGTATTTTTCCACTATGAGAAAACACAGAAACCGCTTCAAAGCGAACACCCACGTTGCCCATTTGAAATGCAAGGATTATGAGGAATTATGCTTCTCCTACATTTTTTAGAAGACAAGTCATTTTATTTTTTTTGTACAGGTTGAAAAGCACATATGTAATAATGTGCACATCATACACAGCATTTTTTCCAATATTACTCATCAATTTAAATTCAGATCATGCAACTTTAACAATTTAAAGATAACTGTTTTCACATTTGCTAGGGTATTAAAATAGATGTTCTGGTACAGGTTGAGATGCCTGAATGTAACAGAAACAGTCTCTGTCTCTCAAAGTTTAGAGTCTTTAACA
Organism: Ceryle rudis; assembly: GCA_033439905.1. NCBI lineage: Eukaryota > Metazoa > Chordata > Aves > Coraciiformes > Cerylidae > Ceryle > Ceryle rudis. The sequence continues at coordinate 79,137 of JAAGNO010003091.1, read as the reverse complement.
GGTGGTTGTTGGGGATTCCTTGTGGTTTTTTGATTGTTGGTTTGTTGTTTGTTTTTCTATTAATATTCTCATTTAACAGTGTTAACTATTGCTGTGAAACGAGATAGATTTAATTCAACATACAAATTAACAAAGGACAGTCTTAGTTCTATATATTATCATTAAACCAAAGATTTGTTAGTTATCTCAAGTCTCCCACTTCCATTGCTAAAGATACATACGTATTTAGCTACCTTTTAATTAGCATGTCTTTACTAGTAAAATGAGAACAATAATGCTTATAAATTGGGCACAACCCACTGGTAAAATATTATTTCCCATTTTTAATTGTTACTCTACTTAAACCTTGGTTCCCAAATAAAAGCTTTCTGCTTGAATAGCAGTAGCATAACATTAAAACTATGCTAAGCAGAAGTTAAAAAACATGCTTGGAAATTAAAACACTTAGCAGTACTTGGTAAACATCAGTTTATTGCCTCACAGTAATGTTAATGTGCTACCTTGCAAAAATGTTTATCCCAGAAAAGTTGTTCAACATTAATCTCAGAACTCAACTTTGTCAAAGTTGGCAACTTTGAACTTTCTCCTGCTAACCCAGTAGCAGGAAACAGAGCTCTGTTTACACAAGCTTCAGACCTGCAACAGGCAGGAGAGCAAAGCAACCATATAACTTGGCTATTTGCAAATATCCTTTACTATCTTAAGGAAAACCACTGCTAAAGCTCTCTTTATTTACCCATTTCTGTAAAAGTTCTGGGCTAGTGCATGTTGTTAGTTTGCTTTTTGGACTGCATTATATGACAAATACAGCTGCCTTATTACATCAAAAGAAAAAAAAAAACAAAACTCACAGCCAAGAACTCCATAAGCTATATACAGTGACAATATACAAATCCCAACAGACATTAAAGCATACAAGTATTATCCACCTAGGACTGACTCCATGTGGTATAAGGACCTGATTACAAGATATACACAGTTAAAGCAGAATTAGAGAAGTAGCATGTGCCAGCCACGTTAGTTCACCTCCTCACACTGTAATAAAGAGTAAACGATCTTAAAAGTAACAAATCAAATTGCACAGAGAACTAGAAGACACACCACCCACGAGTAGAAGCTCAATCTATTTTGCCTATCTTTGTGAAGGTTAAGAGAAAAATAATCACAACATGAGATGGCTCTTTAATCTTATTAATATGCTTAAAGGATTGATGTCTAGAAAGAGAAGTTAAATAAAGCTGAAAAGCTGTATCTAACAGAATAACCACTAGAGTGATTGAATCGAGATACTGAGAAGATTCTCCATCCATCTGGAGCTTCTATCAAGAACAGACCTTTTCTCAAAGGTAAGCTTCAGTTTGGTCTCAGTATTAGGACTTCATGTGGAAGGTATTCAAGGTACTCTGTTCTGATAATTGCACAGGCCATTCTGTCATTAGTTAACACACCTCTGACAAATAATGTGTCACCACATTCATCTGCAATTCATCAGTGTTTAAACTTTATGAAATCAATAGTACTAGCACACTTCCAATGGCCTTCCTTTGCCACTGCTTAAGCAGCAGGTACATTTCAAGTCTCTTGCTTTAATAAGATATGGAAGTTCTGGTTTGCTCTCTGTGGCTGTCAAAGGCCATTTCTGTGCACCTCTCAACACAAGGAAGGAAACAAGCATGTATGTAAAAAAAAAAAAAATCCATCAATTGCTCTGAGCCCAGGTCTGGACTCTTATTCCTCCTCCCCCCCCAAAAAAAAATTTGAGTTCTGCATGGAAGGCAATATTAAAAAAATGTGCACTTCTTCATTTAATACACCTAATCTTAACATTACTGAACATGGGCACAAATTCTTATCTTACATGTAGGTGAGTGAACTAATCATTTAGCAACCAGGAGAACAAAAGTAAGCTTAGCTACAACAGAATGAGAATCTGTATGCAGATTACAGAATCAAAGGTAAAATGAAATTTTTACATTATGTATGTATGCATAAGAAATACATCTGAGGTTAAAAATACCTCAAATGCTCCTGTAAGCTAAATTTTCTAACTTGTTCTGTTTAATAGAAGTTGATCACAAGGCTGTAAAGTTGGTGGGTTTTTAACCCCACAGTCATTGCTAGTTCTTCACAATGCTGACTGCAAATATAACATTTTTAATTTCTGCTGTTAAGAAAAAATAAATATACAATTAGAAAATCAACTGCATGAATTTATATCAAATTTTACAATTCAAATAGTCCAAAATAATTGCTTTTCACAACTAATCACAATAGAATCCGTGCAAATCATGTGAATATTGTAGGTTTGTCTGCTTTGAAGAACGAAGCTGGAGATCAGGTATTCCAAAGAAATTAATTATTACCATACCTGGTTAGTAGCGAGCTACATTTTTTCATTTTGAACCTTTGTATCACAAATTGCTCACATACACCTTTCATGGGAATGTAAAGTGCAACAGTAAATTTGCTGACAGAGATGGAGCAGGGAGCTATTTTACCAGAGAGCCAAGCAGCGCTGATGGCACTGCTCTGATACAGAGATATACATCTTTGTAAGACACTGAAGCAATGTTTATTTTAATTAAATGGTCAGACTGTTTCCAGGACAGAAACCAACAAAGAGAACTTAAACTGAAACACCGGACCTGCCCATGAGTTCTGAGCAGACCGACAAGGAAAACTGGCTCAAACTCCTCACAGACCCTTGGTGTGAAAAGGAAAGCAGGACCATTGGAGATGAGGGGAGACTTTTGACAGAATTTCAGCCTGACTACAGCCAAACCATTTCTTGATTTGTCCATTTTATAAGCTTTTCAACTAATTAATCTACATGGAATCTGATTTAAAAGCACTCTCATTTTATCTTCACATGCCTGGAATTAAACTAATCCCTCAACAACCACATGAAAAGCAAGACTTGTCTCACCTAGGACAGCTGTAGATCTGCAAATTACATCAAGTGAGCACATTGAGAAGCATCCTACCTGTCAAGCACACCTTCCACTGTAGCTCAAACACAGTAGTGCTACACAGGTCCCTGTTTCAGCTTTGTGTGCTCGGTAGAGGCCTGTTACCAGAGGAACTGAATCAGTAAGAAGTATCTGTCAGTGACTGGTAACCATAAAGGGCTGTCTGGGCTTAAGACACCAAGGTGCACACAGTATGCTGTTCTGACAGGCTTGAAACATACTAAAAATGTACTTTAAAAGAAAAGAGTTAACCATAAAATCAATTCCTTTTCACATGCTGCTGCTGCCAGAAGTTTATAGTAGGTGGCTTGCTAGGTTGCTGGTCAAAGGGTATCATGCTATTTAACATTTAATCATCAGCTTCTGGATATAAAAACATGCAGACAAAATAATGCAGAAAAAACACAAGTACATACATTTCAAAGTTGCTAATCAATGGTTTATTAAATCACTTCAGAAAATCTTAAGATATTACTAAATACTTTTGGGAAATCACTTTCATGACAGTTGTATGAACACATTTAAGAAAAAAGGCAGAAAAAAATACTGCTTTCAGGAAGAATTTAAAGATGAACAAAAAAAGCAGTAATAGAAGCATGCAAGAGTCAGCAAGATTTCTATAGAAATCAGTTTTTATAGGATGAATCATAACAGGTGAAAATTTTTTATTACGCATAGGCAATTTATCACATTTATACGAGCAAAGGCATGTCCTTATGTGATAGGACACTGAAATAAAAACGTCGCTACTTCTGATTCAGTGCAGACTCCATTTGTGCTTCAGTCACATTTTACATCTACTCCTTCAATACGGTCCCTCAATCACAATTATTTCATTCACAAAAGCACCAACACAAGGACAGTGAGAAGCTGAACTGATTTGGTCCAAGTTTCTTGTATATTTTTAAAAATATCACAGGGTATCACAGTGTGTTAGGGGTTGGAAGGAACCTTGGAAAAAGCCACCCCTGTAGTCCCCCCAATACCTTGCCACACTAACCCAAAACAGTGTAACAGATGCGTTAAAAAAAAACCCACCAGTACTTAAATAAAAAGCAGCTGATTATTAAATAATAATTCTAAAAGTTTCTACTGCATAGGTTAGAGATCTATACGGTCATTTAAAATAGGGTTACAGGAAGCAGTGTTATGGTTAGTGATAATTAGCAGGAAATGGGAGTAAGAAGAAAGTTCATTTTTAAAAAGCATCAGAAAAGAATATAAGAAATTCCTCTTTCACTTCTCATGTATGTGACATTTCCAAAAGTGTCCCTATTCCTTTATAAAGTTTTGGGCATGGGTTTTTTTTTGGTTTTTTTTGTTTGTTTGTTTTAAAGAGTCTGAAAGAAGCTTTCTTATATAGGACTAGGTGGAATGAACCAGCTTTCTATGGTTGCTAGTTGTTTTTAATAACTTCTAAAAATCACAGACCCAACAGTGAATTGCTATTTAATTTTGTCACTGAAGTGGCCTTTCAAACAAATCCTATTTACAGTTAGTTTTGTAATTCACACTCTCTCTCAGGTGTAACCATATTTCAACTTCAACTTTCCTCACACCAAGCAAATATTTGTTGGCCAAGTGGCTTTCACCAGACTGAGGGATCAGTTTATTCTGCAGTTTCCATATGGACACCTGCAGTTTGGAATTGTGCCCAGCAAAAATCACTTCCTGGTAAAAATACTAGCATCTTGCAAGCTTTTACACAGATGTCTCTGCTTAGGCTCGAATATGTTGTGAACCACCCTATCTTTATCTTTAACATTTCATACATAAGTGACTTGCAAGTGAGTCACAGGAGAAAACACAGATGAGTAATTTGTTTTCCGAAGTACAACTGGTTTGTTAGTAATTAAAGACCTTTAGAAAAGGTCTGGCAAAGCATTTAGTTCTTTTTCTTCTTACCTTAAAATCTCCTTGAGAGATATGTAATGAGAACAGAACGAGATAAAAGAGGAGATGGGGGAAACAAGGACTACAAAGAAAATGATGCAAAGAAGGAATTGGAAGGACTGGTGGAAGCAAGTATTAATTGTGATAAGAGAACATGCTCAAAGAGGAAAAAATAAAAGTAGGAAAATTAAAAAATAGAGGAGAAAGAAAGAGTTAAGGAACAGGATGGAAAAATGGATAAATTTGACTTCAGCTGGAAAAAATAGCAAATGTTACAGGGCACGGCACAATGTAGTGTAAGAATAAAATAAGGCAATGCTAGGAAATAGTCTTTGAAAAAGCAAGTAGTAGCAGCAATGCTCCTCATGTTTCATCTACTCGTTAAGACTCAAAGTTTGCTATGCCAGGAGAAGGGAACAGTTCCACAGAGCTGCCCAGCCTGGGAAAGACTCCTGTAACATCATTCATTCACACCTACGTTTAATCATTTAAGAATACTGCACCAAATAGCTCAGCACATGTTGCAGAAAAACAGCCTTTAACCTCTACCTTCTGTAACTAACTAAGCAGTGTATTAACCCAGGGAAGTTCTTGTTTACAGCTACCTTGCTATTCCCACATTTGTTAGTTTACCAGAACAGGCTTACAAACAGTTACTAAACTATAGAAGAAAGTAGGCCAAGTTACCAGCACTCATCTTTCTGCCAAGATCTTCTGCTGTTTTGCTAGACAATGGCTTCCCCTCTGGCAAGACTACTGGGAAGACACAGGGTAAAACGAGGAAGGTCTGCATCCTCTAGGATTTACATGCTAAGTTTTACAAAGCCAAAGAAGGGGCCGCCTACTTCACTCCAGTTAACTCATCATAGCATTGGCTCCTTTTTTTCATGCAGACTGTTTTCAAGTAATTGAGTTTCATGTTAAATACATGATACATCTTGCATATCCCCGAGGCCCACACCTACCTCCTTCCAGCATCAGGCAGGCTCTTCTCAATTTTCTGCTCACCATGTTGCAAATGCCCTGCAGGTGACACACCATCTTCTGCTCAGCTGCAAGACGCCTAGCACTGGGTGAAGAAGTTTCTAGGCTCCTTGGGGTTTTTCCCTCAGCCACAAATACCTACACTTACTTTGTGTTCATCTGTAGACAATGGTTCTATCTACATCTTTATTTCAACTCTGCTTCCACATGTTTCTCCTTTTTTTTTTTTCTTTGCTAGTTCAGCTTCACCTCCATTTTACAGCCATCTCCACAGATCATTGACAACCTATATCATCTTCCTGTTTTCCTAGAGAAGGCTACTATTTTCCTTCATTTGCTTTCAGAATATAGCAGATCTCACTAAAAACAAACCAAAGCTCTCCATAATAACTCAACCAACCTCACCCCTCCACCTAATAAAGGCAACAAACCTCAGAAATGCACCTTCCTCAGAGCAAGGCCTCTGTGATCTCCCGAGGTGTGCAGGGAGGTGGTTATCCCAGCTGCACCCAATGAGCTCTAACAGGCATCACCTCCTTGTTTCCCCCCTCACTTCTTTGTCTTGCATTTGCTCCTCTTTCACTGCTCCAAACTTCCCAGCTTGCCCTGTAATTCACCACACCTGCCTGACCCAACCTCCCCTTGCTCAGCTGCAAGGATTCTGAGACTATGGGTACAAAACAAAAATGCACCCCACCAATAAATTAAAGAAAGGTTTTTATTCTACATTTGCTTTGCAAGGGCTTAAAATAGAAAAGATGTTGCTACTGTTATAATAAGCATTTTAATACTGTGAGCTTCTTTTCTGTAGCAGAATAAGTTTTCCTAATCTACTGGGAAAGGCACTCAAGGGGATCTGCTGTAGAGTGTAGCCAGCAGAAGCTGCTGCTGCAGTTACCAAGTTGTTAGCAGACAACATTTTTCACTCTTGTGTACCACTAACTGTAAATTTTGAACAATGCTCCAGAACATCCTTTCTCCCCAAACTTCCACTTTATTTCACCTTGAGTTATCAACTGGAGACTTAGGAGAGCCTTGATGTATGGATGACACTTAGTAAGCACATTCAGTAATGTAGAAAGATGCTTATGATAGAAGTTTTTAGTTGCTTTAGATTATCCATGCACATAAAATCCCCCCAAGAGTATATATTTGTATATGTAAAGTTGTAAATCAAAAGGAACTGACTGACTTCTATTCATATTTTCCCAAAACCAAATTCCACAAATTCCACTTCGGAAACAATCCAATAAAGTTTTAACTATCTTTTTTAATTGCTAGGAAAAAACAAAAACAAAACCAACCAACCAAAAAAACAACACCCCCCCCTCCACCATAAAAATAACTATAATTGCAAATGCCAGAATGTACAAAAAAATCAGTTCAAATGGTCTTACAATTTGTATCGTTGTCTTACTGATCAAACAATTCTGAGTATTCACAGGAAGCTTTTTGTCTTTGTAGGTGAGTAATAGCAAAGATAGACATTCATAAAATGTATGCCAAAAATATTTAAGCTGAACAAGCAAATGTATTTGAACAGAAATAAACAATGAGCAAAAGACAATTCTGTCTCTAGATTCACGATGCTTACACATGTAACTGCTACCTGTTCTGCTTTTCCCTCTTTTTATGACTTCAGCTTTTGTGTCTGCACACTGGCATTGACACACTACTAGACAGAGGTTTAAACTGGTTATCATATAATCTATGCTTATTCCTTTGATCATGTCCAGCTCTGCTTACTTGGCTACAGTATGCATTTCCTAGGAAATTAATCTTACCTAACTTGGTAATATTGCATTAGAATCAGAAAATTTAACTTAGGTTGTTCTGCCAAGCAGAACAGAACAGAACTTTTCATTTTCTAATGAAAAAAAATCTCTATGTATGTTTTCTAAAGTAGTTTGTATGAATATTTCTTAAATCAGTTCCAGTATGTGTTCACTCTCTGTTCCATAAGATGCAGTGTTTCATCTTATGTACTATGTCTACTGGTAGTCAAGAAGGGTTATGTTTAGAGCACTTATCTTTTTGAAGATCTGTAGTGTTTTCTAAGATTTTTCTATTTTCTATATATTACTCCCAAAAGACTTATTTCAAAACCTCTGTGGTTTTACCAATTGCTTTAACCATTGAAAAGTAAACACCTCTAGTAAAATGGTTCAAAGACATTTACATGCAATGAATACAGGATACTAAAGATTACATTTTACTGCTTGCTATAAGATTAGTGATTGCAATTATAGTAACATAACTTCCTACATCTATCATGAAAATCTCCCTTTAGAGTGAATGTCAATGACAACGAATAGGAGTTTACAAACTGAATGAGTATTACCACTAAGCTGTTAATAAGCATTCAGAGTTGTGCTACTCTTAATATTTTCTGAGATAGAAAAGAAATTTAAAAATGGCTTGTCTACCATAGCCACTAATACCCAATATGCAATCATATTCTGATTAGAAATGAAATAATACTAGTTGAGGGCTTTGTTTATAGAGAAAAATGAAGAATCAATTCTAGGGACTTTGCTGTTATTATATGTAAATACTCTCTCTTTGCACTCTTACCAACTTCTCTTCCATATCATAAAAATAATTTTCTTTTAAAAATTAGAATGTTGTTTCTGTGTTAGAGACAGACTAAAAAGAGAAAGTGGAAAAGAAACTTGGGCAGGCAAGGGAACAATTAATGAAGTGACCATTTTAATGAGAAAATTTCAAGACACGGTGCACAGTTTTAGTAAATAAAAATATGCCAAAGATGTTAATTCTAATATCTGAACTTTATGAAAGAACTTCGCAATTTTTGCCCATTTAACATGATTTGAAATTATAGTGTATGCTTTGGAAGTAATTAGTGAAGTGAATAATGGAAAGGTCATTTTCTTAAATGCTGTATTTGCACTTATTCAAAACATAAATAATTCTTATTTATAATCTGCAAATTAAAACTCCCTTTGACAAAATTATGTAAGCTTTTCTGCAAAAATGTCTGTTTTTCAAACTTAGAAGTATAATTTTTATATTAGAATTCCTTTTGCTTCCTCAATTTTCTCCCCTCATATTTGTCCTTCTGTAATTACTACAGAAATATTAACAAATCTTGGGAGAAAAGAATTAATTAATATTGCTGCTATCTTTTACTAGAAAAAAATATGGTTTATTAATTTTGAAAAGCAGGATTTTATACAAGAAATCATTTAAACAATGCTTATAGATTTTGATCTAAGTTGTTCATAGTAATGCTCGCTAAACAGTTCCTTGCATGAATTCCTCCTCCAAACCAGATGGCACTATTTTACTTTACACCCTACCCTTTAGAATTAGGCAGCTTTGTTTAAGGCACTCTATTGATCATACTTGGAAGGTATGAAAATCTAGATCAAATGCATGCTACTTCTTTATTTTAAATGGGTTAATTATTAACTTGAAAGGATCTTTTATGTTCAAAGACTCTCAAAGTTTGTAAGGAGCCTTCCTAGTGAACATCAGCTGCTTAAAAAGGGATGTCTGGAGAGTCATTAAATTTATGTATCTAATCCTGGATTCAGACACAATGCATCAACTAACTGCTTCCACCTCAGTAGGTTAGTAGGTAACTGGCCCATTATTATTGCCAAAGAACATAAAGTACTCTGGTAAGCTAAAAAAATTGTTTGCTCATCATGTGGACTGACATGTCCATGCTCAGAAGCATAAATTTACACTATAATATGGCAGCAGTGGATTAATCTTGTGAAAAGCAGGTTAAGAGACTGTTCCTTACTGTATTCTGTCTGAAACATATTGAATAGTGGTTTAAGTTATCTTCTTTGGCCTTCACACTAAAAATGGCCTGTAAGCACTCATTGTCAGTTATAACCCAAAAGGTGTCCTTAGCAGATGTCATATATATGAATGGTTAGTTAATCTCAGGGTTTGCGTATGGCTATACCTCTTCATGAGATTTAGTCTGGGAATCCTTATCAAGGATTAGGGAATCTGACATATGGATGCTGTGCAAGGGCAGTCACTAGTACAGGATTAGTACAGGACTGTGTTTGTGCTCACTGAATGTATTCTTTAGGACTATACAAAGATATTGTGCAGTTTCCAGGAAAATCATCAAAATTTCCACATTAATCATTATAAGAGGAATCAATATAAATTCCTTCCTTTTAAATGTGGAAGATGTAATTAGGAGAGGTATCAAGAAGACAGCTGTGTGACTGGGAGCTATGAGTAAAGTGAACTAAAGGAAGATGATCTTTAAAAGGTCCCTTCCAACACAAACCATTCTAAGATTCTATGACAGCAAAAAAATTTTGGTATCTGAGTGTGAAAATGGGAGATACAGACCTCCCATATCCTACCATTGCATTTGTTAAAAAAATACTACGATACTAAAACCAAATTAATCTCTCATTGCCCAAATTGCATGGAACGGGGTCTTTAAAACACCAGAATCAAGTCTACATGCTTGGTAGTAAGTCTAGCGTCCTCTTAAATCTGCTTCCTCTATTAAAGACTTCCTCATAAAGTAGTGCAGTTTAGGATGATTGATATTAAGTGCCTTTACAAAAGCAAACCAACATCAGTCTTCTTGTATGCTGTTTTACTTGTCATTGCATGATAAAGCAAGGTAAAAGGCAACAAGTCTGCGGAAATGACTCAACAGAGAAAAAAGAAAATAATTTTGATTTAGTACAAATAAAAAAATCTTTTACTGTCCAGAAGTGCTTATCCATACCCATCAACACTCAGTTATCATCTTATATTTGTTCCCAAAAGAGTAATACATTCTAGCTGACTCCTAGTGCTTTTTCAGAACATTCTTATGCTAACAGTAGGATTCAAAGTCTTGCTTAGAATTCAGAGACCTGGTAAATACAGTCTTTGTCTACAATGATGAATGCACTTGCCCCAGTGGAGTGATACAGCTCAGCCCATGTCCATGTTGCTACAGTTTAGTTCTCTAAAGTAGCCTGGTATACCAACACAATACAATGCTTGACCAAGCTGTCAAGCTTGGTGGTAGCTCTCCATGTACCCTGTGGAGCACTATGGACCCAAGACATAATAATTATTATTTTGTGTTTGCTTTTCAGTTCAGTATGCCTGAAGAGTGTAAAGGCAGCGCTGCAATCCACTTTAGTCTTATTTCTGTAACATAGGACTGAATGGAGCAATGGGCTTTGCATCTTCCTTGCAACAGATGCTGTTAAACCTATCCTGGAATGGGTAAGTCATGCTACTTCCTGAATCCTGTCTCTTGTGTAATTTTATATGTGCCTAAGCTGCTTTGCCTCCATACAATACTGTTCCAATGCATATTCACTTTAGTGTGAGGATGTTTCCCAGGCAGGGAACATTTTCTGTGACTAGGAAAACTCTTACCAGGGTTGAGACCTCTTACTGGCTACAGGTTACATTCTTCTGGGTACAAACACAAAAATTTGTGAATTCATCATCCTGCTCTATCCTGTTTGGTTTTGTTGTTGGGTTTTTTTGGGTTTTTTTTCTGGGGGGGGGGGGTTGTGGTTTTTTTTTTTTTTTTCTTAAGCAGAATTAGTTTATCATTTAATGTCAAATACAGAAGCAACAAAGGGAAACAAGCTTACTGTCCTAGGCATGTGAGTTAACATTCACAGATGCAGTGAAATATTTCTGTTCGTCTCTGTGATTATTCAGCCTTTTCCTTTCAGTTTGGTGCTAGATATTTCTACCAAAGCTAGCACACTTAGAACTGGACTGGAATAGAGGATTTCAGTTCAAATAGTTCAATCACTCTAAAGCATGATTTGTAAAATCTATTAGCAAAATAAACCCAAAGAGAACAAAAAGACCATTATTACCATCACAAAAGAAATGAAGAGAGAAGCTTTTATTTAACTAACTCATGCATTTCTACTATATTACATTTTCTAAACAAAGGACATAGATAGTCCCTTCTAGATTCTGAGTAAAAACTTTGCTTTGTGCCAATGATCACTTTGAAAAAAACCAAACCAAACCAAACCAAACCAAAAAACCAAACTCAAGAAATTCTTTACTGTGAGGGTGATGAGGCACTGAACAAGTTGCCCACAGAAGCTGTGGATGCCCCCTCCCTGGAAGTGTACAAGGCCAGGTCGGATGGGACTATGAGCAACCTGACATAGTGGAAGGAGTCCTGGTCCATGGCAGGGGGGTTGAAACTAGATGATCTTTAAGGTCCCTTTCAACCCCAAACATTCTATGATTCTATGAAATCTTATTTTTTCCTGATGTATCTCAGATTTAAAGTTCTCACTAGGAAGGGCTCAGAATGCAAGAAAATTTTCATTATCTTTCTTATTTAAGAATAAGTGGTGGTAAATTACAAACTTGCATGTCCACATATTTACCAATAAACACATTTCTAATCCTCTGAGTACTTGAAGAAATTGAGATAATTCTTTTCCTTTTCAAAACAAATATATAAACAGTGGTGCATGTATTTACACATTCATTTAGAGACATATATACATAACACACGCACCTTTGAATGTTTCTGTTTTCTTAATTTTCCAAGGACTTTGGGACCCATAGAAATGAAAAGCCACTTTTTCATCTTATAATTGTGTCTGTGACCTCAGAAGTTGTGCTGCTCTCTTTCTTATATAATGTAGCACATGAAAGAAAATAGGAAATGTATGCAAAAGTGAAAGGGAAAAAGATAACAAAAGAGTACAATGAGAAGCAGAAATATAAACCAGCAAGGGTGGTAATAAAGAGAACAAACCTGGGAAGAAAAGAAAAGAAAAAAATCAGAAACAACAGCAGAGATACATATGATAGGAAATGAAGTAAAAGTCAAATAGGGATCAAATGAAAAATCACCTGGGAATGGATTAAATAATAAAAAGTATGAGAATAAAATACAAACCTATCAAACAGCAATGGTGAGTGGCAGGAATTATCCTAAAAGTCATTTGTAGAACCAAAAATAATGACAAAATATGTCCATATTTTTGAAGTAGAGATTAGATGTAAAGTCAGGACAACTTGACTGCAGCCTATCTTGGAAATAATTGCCAGAAATCTTTTGGTGCTTCCGTCCCCAACATTCAGTTATTCTCCTTTGATACTTTCCCACAAATTGAACAGATGATACAATATTGCAAAAACCAATAAAGTACTATGTGGCCAGAAATAAGCTATTTTAACTAGTTCAGAAAATGCTGAAGCAATTACGATAATGATTCATCATTAAAATTATTCTTCTTGTCTAAAGTGGTCATAGCTGCAAAACAGCTTATGATTATCCAAAAGTAGCCAGTCTTCAAAGAAAGGGCAAAAGTATTTTTGTGTAAGAAGTCACTTGAACGCTCATTGAGCCTTTTACCATCACCCTTTTCTGACTTCAGAAGGGTTATTTCCCCTTTTGTCATCTCATTTATGTTCCACGGTATAAGGTTCATTGATTACAATCAGGAAAAAAAACTTAGAATGAAGTAAATTATAAGTTTTATTCACAAAGGCCTCTAGACTTGTAGGAAAAGTTGAAGATAATATCCCTAAGGTTTCTGAGATACAGCATGGCAGAAAATTGCTTCATATTGCTTAATTTGGAAACATTAACATAATGGAAGACAATCAATGGGCTCTAATAATTACAGAAAAACCACACAATTCCCACAAGTAAACATGTGCTTTATGTGGTATACAAATTGCTATGCTGTAAAATGCATAATTACATTCTCTGTAAAGCAATTCATCAGAAAACACAACTATCTTCTTATGCTCTTGAGAGTATTTCAAAACTTCATTCTGTAGTACCAGCATTATCAGTTAAAACAAGGTCTAAGAGCAAACAATAGCAAGCAGGACCCGTGACAGTTCTCTCTTCAGGTATCCGAATACAATAAACAAACATCACAGGAACAGAATTCCTAAACCCTATTCTATCTGTAACTAACAGAAAAAGAAAAAAAACAATTTTAGAGGGAATGCTTGGGCTTTGCAATGGGAGGAATTCCCTCCACACTCTGATGGATGGCTCCAGAGTGAAGATCGTTCCTCATACCATTAAAAACCATTGAAAGATCTAGAAATACCTTCCTGGGAACATGCTTACAGTGTCAGAGATGAGTAATAAATGATCCAGCTTTTTTCTCTCAATATAAAATTTTTGCATCTCCCACATTCTTCTTACAGGCACAAACGACACTCTCAGTGGTTTTATTTACTATGAACTTTCACTATATTATAAAAATACTGCTGGAACAGTCTAGTGATGATAAAAAGACTTACTCACTGCAATACACCTAATTTTGATGAATTGCAGTTCATCAAAAGTTACAATGCATCTAAAAATAGAGTGTTATGCTTTATCCTTAATATGTGAGCTGCATGCGGAAGCACTTTTGTACTAAATGTACAAGTCTGACTACATTCAGGGCATATTAAGAGATACAGAAAAAGAATTAGGATTTCAGCTTACAAGTGCATACGTGTTTCTTCCAGCCTGGGGTGAAATCCTCTCAATGCTTGAGACTATTCACAGGTTAAGTATTTTTGTATAATCAGGATCCATGTATCCAAGCCAGAGGCTTTCTCCTAGCTAATAGTGTTGATCTGTGTTTTAGTCAGTCATTTGCCTTAATGGCAGAAGTCCTGTGTGGTCTATACTCTGTTAGCTATCCCAATGTAATTAGTTTTACAGATGCTAAGTAGTCCCTCTTTAAACAACAGATAAAGTACAAACAGGTATGTAATACATCTGATTTAGGAGAACAAATCTGAGGTTGAAAATGCCAACAATTTCTCTATACTAGAACTAAATGCCAACAATTTCTCTATACTAGAACTGATCACATAGCTTTGCTTTGGTGTCTTTCCTGCTACATTTTTCTACAGCTTCAATTGTTTGATCTGATAACAACTTTGTTCAGGATTCCCCCCAGTCAGCACTATCCTAAGCACTGTCTTGACCTCAGCTAACGTATATGCATATGGGCTACCTAGCAACTTCCTAACCTTTAAGCTCTAAACTTTGCAATTGTAAAATCACATAAAAATAAATAATGTGCTTCTTATTAAATAAGAAAAATAAGGAAATGCCCTAGAAATGTAACCTTTTGACTATACTTAACCCTTACTAATTATAAAGAAGACCATAACCTTTAAGTTTGCATTCCTGATGCTTTTTTGGTTGGTTGTTTGGTTTTTTACTTAACATGAACCATTCACTAATGGCAGAGGAAACTCAATTATACCAGAAATTATGAAACTAGCAGGGATCCTGCATTTGGTTCCTACAAAGGCAATGGTCTTTAAGAGCTACAGACCATGTATTTCTCAGAAAAATCCAGCCCATGAGCCCTACCTCATACCTATTTCTGCTCTACTCCAGATTCCTTGCTTCGTGTCTTCTGCAGGTCTTGTGAAACCCATGTCACTCTGGAAACATGGCATACAAAAGTTATCATGCCAAAGCTATGAAGAACTGAAAGACTCCCAGGACACATTCATTTCGCAGACTCACAGAATGGTAGGGGCAGTCTGTTCCAGTGCTCCATCAGTAATGAAGTTTTTCCTTATGTTTAGGTGGGATTTCCTATGGTTCTAGTTTGTGCTTGTTGCTCCTTATCCAATCCCTGGGCACCACTGAAAAGCGAACACAGAGTGAACTTGCTGTCCACCACAACTCTCAGGTCCTTCTCTGCAGAGCTGCTCTCACCCTAACCTGTCCTGCTGCATGGTATTATTTCTTCTCAGGTGCAGGACTCTACACTTGCCCTTGCTGAATTTCATTAGGTTCCCCTCTGTCCAACTCTCCAGCCTGTCCATACCAATTTTGGCAATAATCAAACTGAAACAAAGTTGTGTTGCTCATAGGTATACAAACTGGAAAAATTTGGAAATTTTTATGAAATGGCATATCACAAGGGCATTAGCCTGAGGAAACTTGTACAAAATTAAGTCAGTGCTCCAAAACATTCAGGCATGAAGCTTACCAGGACATAGCTGTGTGTTTTAACACAGAAACTGTATATTTTCTCACACTGCAGAATGTCTTAATTAAAAGGAAAAAAATTTTCTCTATTAAGAAAGATATTGCAACATAAAATATAATCCCAAATAATAAGGGTTTAAAAAGGAAAAAAGTTATACAACCATAAATATATTTAACATCTCAAACCATAATAAGCAAATGCAAAGTCACTTGTTAACAAACTATGTTCACTGAAGTCCAGCACATTCAGGTACAATCATGATGACAATAGAAGACGAGAACTAGCTAGTGTAAGGCAAACAGCAGTTCTTACCTGATAAACGGGTGAGGACAAGACACCATGCAGTGTCTACCCAATGCCTAACCAGTTCTAGAATGGTGCATTCAGATATTCCACAGAGGTTGGGCATGGACAAAGATACGCTTAGTCTTCTGTTTGTACATCTTTTCATAGGAATTTAACTGATAAATCATATGAATGTAGGTGATTCTGACTGTAGTACTTTTTTTCCTCTTCTCACTCTTTTCTCACTAGCCAATTTATCTCTCTAAAACTATAATAACAACAACAACAACCACCAATAATACTTAGCTTTTACACACCCTGCTGTTCCTACTGTGGTGAAATTCCATTTGAACTCAATGGGAGTTTTGTCTGAGCAAGCACTACAGGATTCTCTCCTTGATATATAAAGAATCATTCACCACCCCATCCAGATGCTATTTTGAAAAATTAAAAATAGATTACACAAAGCTACTCACAATGAAGGCTATTTAACAGACTACTGTTATCAGTAAGAATATATTGGTAATCTTGGAGCTGGTGGCAGCAGGAGCATTTGATTTTTCTATTTTTGTGATTAATCTCAGTAGGGAGTTTTTTCCTGGGTATGTCTATTTTACAGGCTCCTCATAAGTTAACATGTCAGTTACTGAACAATGATCTCTATAGGTTTATTCTTCAAAGCACAGTAAAACTTAATTTAATCACAGCTTCAAAATATCATACAACAAAACAAATTTAATTACAGTTAGCATTGGCCACTAGTCTCATTAAAATGCTAA
Source organism: Ceryle rudis (assembly GCA_033439905.1). Lineage (NCBI taxonomy): Eukaryota > Metazoa > Chordata > Aves > Coraciiformes > Cerylidae > Ceryle > Ceryle rudis. The sequence goes on along the minus strand of JAAGNO010003091.1, from coordinate 62,262 downwards.
TGAGGCTTATAATTATTAAATTGCTTAATGATTGTTAATAGAAATAAATGGCAAACCTTAAGCAGAAAGGGAAAATGCCCTCAGGTAATTTTTCTAAGTGGCAGTTTCATGTGATATAGTTTCTTTGCAGTGTTCAGAAAAACAAGACAGATTAAAGTTTGAGGTATAAGGATATAAAAGAGAAGAATGCAGTTGGACATGTAGCCAAAATATTTAAATATAGCTGATACAGACTTCTATTGTCTGGAATTTTTTTAGAATCTTTGTTTTCATACCATGTGAAAATATGGAAAAAAATGAATGTACATTAAAACTCAGAAAGAAATCTAATTCACGAGAACTATTTTTCTGACACTACTTGTAAAGTATTATCATAGTATTAGTATCTGTATGAAAACCACCATAATGAAGAATAAAAAACATGGGATTTGTACATACTGAGAGACAGAGTTAGAGATTATCCTGTATTATTTAAAAAAAATCTAACATATACAGGTACTGATTTAAGATCCATTCCCGTTGCCAGAAGGAAAAGGCAGTCAGCTGCTTAGTTATAAAAAAAGGAGAGCTATAATCTTTGTGTTTTCCTTATATCTGGTAATATGTTCAGGAAAATCACAGAGCATACTGATTTTTCAAGGTAAAATATTAATGCAGATGAATTGACTTTGACAAAGTTCATGCTAGCATATAAGGTAAGGAGATTGGGAGTTTCAGAAATGAGAAATATTTGACTCTAATCAAAAGCAGCATTTGCACACACAATTTGCAATGTCTTCAAAGATGCTGTTCACGCCCCAAAACAAAGACGCATTTTAAAACCTCAAAAAGCAGCTCTTGTCATTTGGCCAAATGTAAAGCAGCCTCCCCTATCGCTGCATTTTGAAAGTTATTCTGTGGCTCTAGGAGCATCAAGCAGAGAGCAATGTGAGCAGCTTCAGCTCAGAAAGAAACAGTAGCGCTTATCTCGACTGCGGTAGCTCACTATGTTAGCAGCAAGGAATTCCCTGAGCTCTTATTAAGGGGAGTTTCAAAGCCAGCAGGCAGTCACAGAACTTCTCCTGGAGGCTTATGAATAGTGACAAGAAAGGAAAAGTGAAGGACCAAAGCAAATGAAAGCCAAGCAACCTTGACTGCTTTTTGGGTCTTCTAAGGTGACTACACTGACACAAATGCCCAGTGAATGGTTTCTCTAATTGTCTAGTAGGACTCAACCATAATGATAAATTAACGCATATTCCAAACATGTACATTATTCACAACTGAAAAAGAAGTGGAAAGTACAGCCTTGTCAGAAGCAAACAATAAACTTAGAATTCACAGTTTGAAATTGTTCTACCCTGTTCTTCAATCTTTTATCTTTTCTTCATCAACTGTAACACTTCCTAGGTCAAAGTTCACTTGGCAAGAAAATGTAACCCTGAATATTATTTTAATCTCAGAGTTGAATGTAGTCACTTTGCATACGCTTTGGCATATGCCTTTTTGAAATAAAGAAAAAATAAATGTTTCTGGGTACATGCCTGGTTAGGCATTACCATAATACCTCTTGATTATGCTAGAATCCAGAGTTCAAGTGATTGTCTTGGGGAGAAGTATTAGTTAATGAAGACTTTTCCAGCATATCCTACTGGACTGGGAATTATTCACTCACTAACTTTACTCATTTATAGCAGGCAGCAACTGGAATTGCTGTGCTCCACCTTCAGCAGTTCATCCGCAGAGAAAATTCATAAACATAGATTTATTCATTTGGCTGGAGGTTATCAGTAGCTTTTAGATATTTGGAGTTTTACTCCTCAAGGCAAATGCTAAAGAACAGTTTGGGGCACATCCTGAACAGTCCGTTGCAGTAAAATTAAATAAGCATGCTTTAGACAGTCATATTTTGGCAGCTGCCCAAATGAAAACTAAAGAATTGACAAGTAATAATGTCTGTCTGCTTCACAACAGAATGGAGCAATTAAACAAGACACAGCATTTGCCCCTTGTTAAAATTCTGAAGCTAATATGTTACTTCATATAGTTTCTGAAACTAGAAAAAAAAGAAGAAAAAAATGAAAAAAGTGATTTCCCAGTTGGATATGAAAAAAATGAAACAACATAGCATTGTTGAAGTAATATGGGAGTATCTGGAATGGATAATCAGGAAATCTGTGGGAAGGAAGAAGAGGAATCAGTGTGAATCCACGACTATGATAGAAAATTCATCTGCAGTACTATACAGGAATACAATTGTTGATATATATCAGTAGTTTGGACTGTATATTTATGGTTCAAAGAAGCCCTTCTGTAATATTTCAAGTGGAAAGTTGATTTTTTTGTAGTAGGACTACTTAGCAACAGTAAAATAATTTCCTGTCTATAGCTGATTTGTTATCCATTTTCATATATAGAGAGTACTTGAAAGTACTTAATTTTCCAGGTACATTTTCATGAATATCTGGAATTATGAGGAAGTGGGAGTTGCTTTACACAGTGCAGTGACACCTAGTTACTGCACCAGGCTGTTTGTCCACTTTAGATATTCTGCATCAGTATAAAAAATTTATCTGCAGTGCTGAGATTAAAAAGGCAGTAAAGAAAAACTGTTACAGTTGAGGCTTTGTTTTCAAACTATAGTACAGTTTCTTTTCATAAATCTGATTTTTTTCAGCAATTTTGTTTTCGGAGAATTTGCATTTCCATTCTAATCATTACTCAAAGGGTCTTGGAATGTTTTCCTGAAGTACACAAATATTTTGTTTCATATTGTCAATCTTTAGAATGACAAATACAAAAGAGTTGTTCATAGATTATTCTCTGCTTCCTTTTTTTAATAAATGAAAACAATATTGAGATTAAACTTGACAAAGAAGTTTCCATGAAAATAACTTATTTCAGGGTAAGACCATATCAACACAGGAAAGACAAAGAAAAACAAATCTCCCACTCTCCCCAAAAAACCCAACCAACCAACCAAAGCAAAAACAACCAACAAACACAACACAATTAGAACAACTGAGTTTTAGAGAAGGTGGTTTGGGAAATCCAGGTCATGGATATGATACCAAAGGCTCAGGACCACCTCAGGAACTGGTGAATTTCTTCCTAGCTGGCTTCTAAAATAAATTAGGTTATTAAAACCACATGAGAAAAGGTAACAGACTAATTAGATCACTGCATAGTGACCCACAGCAGAAGTCCTGAAATAGAATGATGGCTTCTGTCTCTGTAGGAAGAAATTAGTCAGGGTGCTGTTCACAGAAAGAAGAAAGATGATTTGGCTCAGGAGGTCCAAACTAGAACACATACAATAGCATAGCTTGAGTAAGAAAATTAAAAGATTAAATCTTTTGAAAATTTCATTAGGTCAACTAAAAGACAAAATAATTAGGAAGCTATGTTGGTTTTAGAACTTCTGAATGGGAATAGCTTATTACTTAAGTACAAAAAAAAGCCTGAGGTGAGAGCAAGGATGACCCATTTCATTGGCAATGGCCTAATCTACTCAGGGGTCACATAAAGCCCTGCCTGATGAATCATTCTTGCATGTGATTCCTAAGGAAGCTTCCGTTAAAGACAATTAATATTTAATCCAGTAACATGGCTTTCAGTAATCAAAACACCGTTTCTCAGTATTCCTCTAAAAGCAATTTATGTACAAAATTATTTTGTTTATTCTAAATCGTGGTAATGTATCTTACTTCAGAGGCATCCTCCTAGAGCCTTACATTTGGAAATTTAGTAGCACAGAGATCCTAGCACAGGTCCTCCATGTGGTGAGAGGAGAAGCACTCATAATGATTTAGTTCTAAAAATAGACTCAGAAAACCTGAGTGGTAATAGATTGGCAAGTAATTACATTCTGAGTAAAAATATGCAGGTAAATCACATTCATTTATGTTCAGAAAGCCTGTATAGCAATTATGACCCATCTAAAAACCTATTTAAATCATTTGTTTTAAATCGTAGATGAGGTTTAAGTGATGCACATTCCTTTGCATTTCCCGAGTGCAGTCCTTTGCAAAGGATCCAATTTTATTCTGAGTTCACTTCTAAAGGAGTAAGCAAAATATAAGATGTTGCACATTCTGCCAGTAAGTAAAAAAAAAAAAAAAAAAAAAAAAAAAAAAAAGTTCTGCTGGTCATTTGCAGCAGGAAGGAAAGAATAGAAAGAATAGATATTATGTATTGGTGTTTTGAAATAAATAACTAAATACATTAAGTATTTGACAGACACAATACATGTAGGAAACTCCAAGATTATTGCAAGTTGTTGAGATTCCAAGATTTACAGTATATAATGTACACTCTTGAGATTTTAAATATGAGGACTTTTTTCTTCTACATATTACTTAAATTAGTAAAATAAGGTCAGGTTTAAGAAAAGGGAAAAAATTCTGCAAGTGCTGAAAGAAACATACATACAGAATACAGAACTTCTTAGGTAAAATATTTTCATTCCTACCCAAAGAAGTTAAGAAAAAATAAGACAGATAGAAAAAGGGAGAAGTTGCAAACATTTTAAGAGTGGACATATTTTCCCCTCTGCTTAACATAATTGTTATAATGACCAGTCTTTATGAAAGGACATTCAATTTACACTCTGCAATTTGCAGTATTCTGTAGCAAAGATAACAAAAATATTAAACTGAAGAGTAAATCCAGAAGAACCTTCAAAAGACATTGTATAACCTGCATGTTAATGAATGCTTTTTACCCAGTAGCATGCCCTTTAATTGTAGTGTCATGGAACTAAACTCTATATTTTTGTAAGCAGTAAACCAATGTATAGCAAAAATACCTAGCTTGAATTGGTGTTATTACTATTTTTATATGACAAGGCAATGAAAAGTGTAAAGGAAAACTGAAGTGTGAAGAAATAATAATACACTATTAATATACATGATAGTCAGTGCTTTCAAGACATCATCAGCCTAATTATTGTCAAGCAAACAGTAGTGTGGATATTTATAGGAAAGATCTCCCATGCAAGAAAGCATGGAAGTTCTGGTTTGAAAATGTCACAAGTAACTGATAGAAGCTGGTATCGTAATGTACTATTTCTTTTTTGTGTTTTTACAGAAACTGACTATACCACTTGAGTGTGGCACAGGTCCTTCAGTTCTCACTGGCCCAGTTAGTCAGTGCAGCATGCCATCACATTGCTTCAGTCTGGAAGCAGCATGTCTGCATTGCTGCATTTTAGCTTATAAATCCTCTTTCCTTCCTCTGAATGTCTTCTCTTTTGATATAAATTGTTGCTGCCTAAGAGCTGTGCCTATTCACTCACTGTACTCCCCATTGCTTCCAGCACCAAGTTTCCAGTTCACTTGGAATTTACTTGTAGCAAATATCCACACGGTCCATTTGCTGTGACTGTAAATCTGTCTCCCGGTCTCCCTGTAACTTGTAACCAAGCTGTAAGCTGTACTTATTTGAACCTTTATCAGAATATTCCTGACACACAGACTCAAAATGACTTTTAGTCAGTATTTGACTGGGAACAGGGGATGAGGTGTCAGACACTGATAGCAGTCCTCTAGATGCAGCTGAGAAATAAAACATATTTGCAACATGGAGTTACTGTTGAACAAGAGGATAAAAAAAGAAAAGACTAGAAGGCATCTCAGAGAACCCTGAGAGCAAACTGTGCACTAGGTATAACTAGATTTTTATATTTCCACATCCTCTGCTGAAAAACTGGTTCAGACCTTCACATCTACTATAACCAAAACTTACATTCCAAAGTGTTCTAAAGCACACTGGTTATTTGTCCATTTGTCCTTTTTCACTAGGAGTATTTTGTCTGCTGTCATTTTTTCCACAGCTAACAATGGTGTCATGGCTTGACTATGCTTCATATACACATTTTCTTTATTGTTTGTATCTGTTGAAAACCTATTTAACTGCAGAAATACTTCCTTTCACTCCCTAGAAACATGAGGATGCATTCTGTAGTACTAACTGTGTTGCCATAAACATTAATCCAACTCTTCAGATCATCAGTTCTCCCTGTATGACATTTTAATCCTGTTCCTTATCAATGAAGTTCTCAAACCTAGGCTATTACAAAACGTTACTAGCTTGCTTCTACCTTCTGTGTCATCCTCCATGAAAATACTGATCAACCAGCCAAGTCTTTAGAAAGTTTCCTGGTTAAGTACTCTTCAGTGTAAGATATACGTCTGGAATGTTGTATTGCTGTTTCTTTTGCTCATAACTATCCACATTACAGTTACTCTGACTTCTATGTTTAGTAATTTTCTGTCAGGAGACTTTTTTTTTTGTATTCAGTAAGGCATCACTACATTAAATGCTCTGCTGAAGACCAGACCGATAAGATCTATCCTTCTTGTCTTACCTAGAAATTGGTTTAAATACATGTTGTGCATACAGATATGTGCATAATTTAATTTTACTGCAAGTTATTGATGGGTTTCCAAGTAAACCCAGATATAGGTCAAAGCATTATTCTTTTTAATTTTGAAACTGGTATTTCAAGAGTCTAACACTTCAGTGCTTTTATGGCAGTACATAAAGCAATACAACTGGTTAATAACACAGAATGCAGTAATGAAAAACATGCAAGTGCAATTCGGTGCATCTGTATATATAGATATACTTATTTTATGATACATATTTCAAATTCATGGATCTTTTAGGATACCCAAAGAGATAACACTTATTTTAAGAGATGCTACAAAACATATAAATTCCTGCCTATAGCATTAATATGTAGAAAACTATGATGAAAGCAGAGAAAATGAGATATACACATCTAGATAAAAAAAAAAAGTATCTAAACAAAAATTATCCATAACAAAATCAGACTCAGAATTGTAAAACAATATGGAGATCATAATGCATAATACTAACTAAGAGTATGTCCAGGTTCACAAACTCTTATGAACTCTGTTTTTTCTTTTCGCTCCAAACAAGGGTATACAAAAAAAGTTTTGATTGGATTGCAAGTTTGAAGCTATTGCCTAATACTAAAGAACATACTCGTCTTTTACCAGGGGGTCCTGAAGATGTCAAACAATGGAATATGAAAAAGATACACATGGACTTTTTGATATCTTCAGTTAAACCATTTTAACTTATTTTAGTCAATTTATTTTAGTTAAGAAATTATAAGTTGTAATAGCTTGAGAAAACATAATAGCAATAAGCCATTTCCTATATTTTTTCCTGCTTCTATAGTGACTAGAGAAAAAGATTTTTCATTTTCACACTCTTTTATCTTCTCTCTTTTCTAAATTTAAGCTCAGCTTTAGGGCAGAGCAGAAATAAAAGCAGTACTATGTTCCTCATTCATCAAAAGTATTGAACATGGTTTTATGTGAGTAATTTCATTCAAGTCCATGGGTTTACATCAATGTTTAGAAAGATATATACATGTGTGTGTTTCTGTGTAAGTCAGCATCTTCTGCCAATTAAGTTGTGAAAAATTTTCTAAATATCGCTTCTATAAAAAAATGAGAACAAAGGCTTGGTTTTGGTGTTGTGTTTGTTTTGTTTTGTTTTGGGGGGAAGGAAATCCCAACTTTGCTGTGGAATAAGCATTAAATTACTAGCAAGTATGACACTAAGAATATGATAATTTTGATACCCCTGCACCAGTTTCAGAACCAATGGAGCAGAATAAAAAAATATGTTCTCCACAGGCCCTGAATAAGGGCCTGCCTACAATTTTATATTTCCAAAGGAAACTTTAATTTTCACTTTTTAATTCCTGGTTGTTTAAATTGTTGTTTTTTCGTAGATATTTTACAGTATCCACAGTATGTAATATGTTACAGATTGTAAAACAAAATCTTCTGGAATTGGTGTTTGTTTGCACATAGCACATTTAATATGAAACAAGACATGAACAAGAGAAATCTAATTTAGTATGAAAGATTATTCAGTACTATCCTTCAGTGGTAGGGATAGATGTTATCAATTCTAACCCATCCTGCTAAAGCAATAAACTTTCTAATAGTTGACCAGAAATTTAGATGAAAGGAGATGATCATCTCAGTTTAAGTTCCTAAAGGCCAGGAGCAAGTATAAGTAAATCTCTTCCTTATGAGTAGGGTCACTGAATAGACAGGGCAGAATAAGGATGAAAACTAAACCACTAAGCCATTCTTTTAAGTGGTCCTTGAAAAACTGGGAAACAACACTAACAGTACAGAAACTTGCACTACCAATTCTTTTCCTATACTTATACACATGGATTTTACAGTGGGAGTCTATCAACAGATCTAATGACAGCTATGTCAAACTTTGAAGACAGATAATATCATAAGGTATCTTTTAATACCTCCTTTCTATCCTGACTGATTCACTAACATAATTTTTTTTAATAACCACAGATTAGACCTCAGACCACAGTTCATGAGTTGCACACAAAACAGGAGTAATCTTTAAAGAGCAGCTCAAGGATACATTCACATAAGATGTGAGAAAATAATAGTGTTAATATGATGCTTTACCTTTATCAGACTGACTTTTCTCATACCTGAAATATACTTTACCAATCATTCTAGAGGTAATTATGAGAGAAGATTTAAACAATCTTCTTCCTCCCACACTTTCTAATCTGTTTGGACTGAAGAGCTTCTTTAGCAAACACTGATTATTATTCTCTGATTGTACAAGGTCTAGTGCTGGGGGGATGATCTTAATGTGAACCTTTTAGATTTTATTGGAATATAAACAGCAATATCATAAATTATTTTTCTTATAGCTTTTCATCATAAGGCAGTCCAACTAATCAACTCTCCTCACTCATCTCTGCCCTATCTAAACCTGAGAGTACTTTCAACACATCTTTAGTACGGCATTTAGCATGACTTTGTTATTGCTGAGTCATATAAATCTCATCGTATTATAAAACCTTTACTAAAATCAGCTATACAAGTTGGCTTACTCTTAAATGTAAAGTAGCAGAGACTAGTTTCCTATTTTAAAGTTAATATTTCTCTAAAATTAAACCCTCTTCCAATTTAATGATGAACAAAGAAAACTTAATGCATTATCTACGGAATCTATACATTTTGCAACATATTCTATAAAACGTTGAGAAGAACCCAAATTTTCAGAGGATAAATTGTCAATGAAAATTCTACCTTGAAAAAGTAGCAAGTTTCTTGTTGCTTACAAAATAAGCGATCATCATTGTCACCAAGAAGTGATTCATGAAAATAGCTTTTGACTGTGATGTATGGCCAAGTTAAATGTATACTGGCCAAGAGTATAAAAGCAAAGTGACAATAATAAGACATATTTTTTGCAAAATACTCAATGAACAGAAAATCAAATCTCTATATTAAAAAAGAACCCAAAACAGTGGCTTAGCTTAGCCTAAGCCTTAAATTCCAAAATAAGTTTCTTCATGTCTGAAGATCACAAAATAACAAAAAGGTGGAGCTTGTGATATTTCTTCATGTCAGATTTCTTCTGTTCTGTCTTTATAAATTCTTAAGCATATAAGAGAAAGAGTTGCTCTGTCTTTCTCTTCTTTGGTAGCTAAAATTATAATTTTCTTTTACAGAATCAATAACATGAAGTTCTTCATACGCCACCTGGACTCTCCATATTGCTGTGTTAACTAAAGAATCCAAAGAGCCTCATAAATAGTTATGTGTTGCTCTGAATTGCAGCTGAGGATTAGGTGGAGCGCACATAATGACATTATTAAATTTATTATAAAGCATTAATCTGCTTCTTTTTTTTACTAGCGTTCTTATTTCCACCCTGTCCAAACAACTGTTCATTTAATTTTAACTCTCCTCCAAGAGGTTCCACTGTCTGATGCAAAGTCTTTTTGATACAGTCCAGCTGTATAACCTTGGCTCAGATAAAATTGCTTAATTATGCAGAACTTTGTGAAAATCCACAGAAAACAGCTACAAATAGTAAGAAAGGTAATACTGCAAGCAGAGGTTAGGCTGTTGAGATAGGCATAGCTGCCCAAAAATTCAAGAAAAATACTGATAGAGAAAGGTATGGAATCCTGAAGTAAATTGAAAGAGTTGCAAGGCAATAACTCAGCAGCATCAAAGATCAGTCTGAGTAAACATAGACATAAGGTCTCACATGGGGGTTCACAAGCATACTGCTGCTTATCCTACAGGCTCATTAGTCCTAGCTAGGTATTGTGTATATCCTGCTAGCAGTTTCTTTGTAAATGGGAAAAAAATAAATGAGGTGAGTGTCCAGCAAAAATAAAAAAAGTCCCAAACATAATTCCTATGCATTTAATTAGAAGACCATAAAAAGAAAAACCTGAAATAGTACTGAATACTAAGGAGCATCTATAGACTTCATCCATGGAGCATGTCAAAAACTTGTCACCACATACTTGTCAATGGCTTGACTGTTAGCCCACTGTCTCAAAGGCCTTTGATTATAAGATGCCTCTCAGGTTGTGATTTCCATTATAAATTTTAGGGAAATAGGTAATCATTCTTTCTTAAGGAATTTCACCGAAGTGAGGTGGTATATCAGAAACCAGGTATATCAGTATTATGCACTATTTTAGTTGAACCAATATTTTCAGTTATAACCTTGTAATGAAAAGTCTACACTCCAGTGACATGAAATAATCAGAGTTTACCAGCTGCTTCAGGTCTATTTCAGATATCACAGAAAAGGTCAAGTTTAGGGCTTTTTATCTGTGTGTGAAAGAGAGTTTTATTTATTCTGAAACAATTCTATTTGTTTTAGAAGTGTAGTAATATCATTGCTACAATGTTGTTCTAAAACATAATCAAATTATGCTAATACAATACTTAGCCTATGGTCTTACAGTTTAGCCACAGATTATTTTCATGTATAAACCAAGGTGCAATTATGTTACTATTATTGTATAAACAGACTCCCTCCCAATAATTTTTAAAGTTATAACTTGTCCGAGTTTGAGTGAGAACAGAACTAACTCTGTTCAGTGATTTTACTTTTCAGCTCAGTTCTTCTAACTGACTGCAAAGTCAGCAGCCTGTTTTCCCAGACAGTGTCTGCTGCTGGCAGTGATAACACCCCATGGTTAGAGTTAATGCCAAGGATTTGTGTGCAGACCAAGGCCACTGCTGGATCTTGTGTACCACATTGAGGGTGCAGGAAAGTGAAAGGCTGCACCTGCAGGGAGGAGTAGACAGGGCAGGTGACCCCAAACTGACCAATGAGGTATTCCAGCCCATATATGTCATATTCAGTATTAAGCAGAGGGATCTGGAGGGTCTATAGCTCTCTCTAGGGGCTCCCGGGCTCTTCTCCCCTCTTGGATCTCTTTGCTAGCTTGGATTGGCTTGGCTCAGGTCCTCTTTTCTGGTTCCTTCCTCGGAGCATCCAAAGAGGACCCTGTCCATTCTGCCTTTGATCCATCCATCCCAACCAGTGTGTTCCTGAATCTGGTAGCAGAATCCAGCTCCTGAACACAGCTCCCGTCTGCTGCGGGCCCCAGTCTAGGACTCCCCCAGTGCCTGGTCCACAGCATTGGTGACAGTGATGTAATTACCATCGTGGGGGGGGTGTTCGATACTGGTTCTGTATATATTTGTATATATTCCATTTTCATTATTATTATTTTCATTTTCGTTAAAGCTGTTCTAGTTTCCTTTTCTAATCGCTCAGTCTCTCTCCCTTATTCCTTTCTCTTTGGGGAGGCAGGGGGTCTAACAGAGAGCATCTGTTATTGGTCTAAGGGGCTGCCCTGACCCTAAACTGTGACATAGGGTGCAGATTATACACCATATGTACTGAAGGTGAAGATATTTCAATTCACCTGCTTTTACTAAAAAAAAAAAAAAAAAAAGAGAGAGATCTGAATAATGGTGACCTTGCCGAAGTTAATCCAATTCCAAGACTGGAGGTAACCCGTGAATGGGCACTTTTTTTTAAGGGAGCACACGAAGGCCTGGGGAGAATGTGGAAGTCCCTTGAGAAATATGTGTGATCAAGTAGGTATTTTGACTTCTTTGTGAGTAAGGAGAAACACATAAGAAATAGCCTGATTGCTGTGACCTTAAACAAGAACATTTCAGATGAAAGCCCACTTTGATACCATCAACCCACTTTGGGTTTGTCTTAGCTTTAACCTAACAGAAATATGCAGCACTGTCTTTGTGAAGATCACTCAGCTCTTAGAAGTCCTAAAAGATCTAGGTAAGAATCTGTGTTTTATGATGTGATAAAATCAATGTTGAGCCCTCAGGTCCTACAAAGTGTCCTTTACTACTAGCAGACAGTTATCTATGGTGATGGTCCAAACATGTAATCCCAAGACAAATATATAGTATCTTATGTAGGATTGCTTGTGACCAACCAGAAAGTACAGATTCTTATCATTACATTCCTGTTAAAGATGACTCAGAGCAGAGAATCAGAAATGCCTGGACTTCTGATTCAGTGATGTTAAGTTAAACAGTTTGATTACCCTTCCCTCCTCAGTTCCTCTTGTGTATTTACCACTTACAAGAAACAAATGAACAAAAAACATAAACAACCAAACAGAAAACCAAACCCAACAACCACTTGAAAAAAACCCAAACCAAACAAAAAAAGCCAATAGATCGTAGTTTCAGCAGAATAATAAGCCTCATAACCTGTGGCATGTTGAGTGAATGAGGGGTTTTTACTTTTCCTGGTAGAACAGTTGAAATATTACACTGTTATTTCCTATAAGGTCTTAGGAGTAATTGTCAGTAGAAACAGAACATCAATACTAAAGATTATAAATTGCCTGAGGTATAAGTAACTATTTATCTTGTTTTCCTCCTTAGTAGTTAGCGTAGTTAATTTTTCTTACAATTGAATGTAGATGTTATTTTACTTCTATTAGCACGCACATTTTACAGATCTTTTCCCTCACAAGTATGGATCAAATTAATCTAGCATTTGTGTCTTCAGCTTGGGGAAGACTGGAAAGCTAACAGTGACCTGCCAACACCTATGAGGAGGCTGGCAAGAAGATGGAGCCAGGCTTTTCACTGAGTTGCATGGCAGGAGAATGAAAGGCAACAGTTGTAAACTGAAAAGGAAAGGTTTAGGCTGCTAGATACAGGAAACTTTTTCACTCTGAGAATAGCTAAGTATGGGAATGGTAATGCTGGGCAGTCTCCATCATAGGAAGATTTCAAGACCTGCCTGGATAAAGCCCTTAGAAATTTGGTCTGACCTCATGGCTGACCCTCCTTTGAGCAAGAGTTTGGACCAGAGACCTCCTGTGGTCCCTTCCAACTTGACTGGTTCTAGGAGTCTGTAAAACGGAAGAGCTCTACAAGCAGTTTTAAATTAAATCTCTTGTGAGCCTTTTCTTAGCAATATAATTTTCCTTATCAGTATTCTGTTATTGCCATATTTGAGATAGACCAAAAATGTAGACAGATGAACTGGTCTTTAAAATGTACACCTGAACAAAAACTGTTATCAAGATGGTTGTCAGTCCTTGGAACTTCAGTGTTTTGGAGGAACCAGCCCCCATATTTTCTGGCTGCTTCCTGAAGGCAGTTTAGGCAAAAGTTGGCAGAGTTTGGTTCTCATGCATCTTCCTTGCTTGTCCAGCAGGTCTAATCCCTTTGAGCCAGATAGGGACTAGCCACAGTAATGTATAACACTGATGCATCAGGATAGTACACTAATGTGCTGGTCCTCACAGTGGTCTGATTGATAGAGGTGTCACTAGACTGAGGACCTTTGAATGTGACCAGTTTTGAAATATCAAAAGTGTGATTAAACAGATCAGATGTCAGTTTTGGGACCACACTTACCCAGCTGGCTATTAATAGAGAAATGTGTTGTAAACCAAAATGAGAAACTTTAAGTTACACAATGAAGTTAAAAGTTTGTGAAGAAGAGATTAACTGACTTTCATCCCTCCTCTACAGAAAAGGCAGTGCTTCCTTGGAAAGCTGTTTGTTTCAGAGAAGCTTGATGCTGATGAAAAAAAGACTCCATACTCCAGGCATGCACTTTTGGTAGATCTCTGTAGTCTTGGTATCCTGCTGTGCCCACACTTACAGCTCTGTGCTCCTCTAACATTTGCTGTCTTGCTGACTGCATCTTCCTGTTCACCTTTTTAAACTCTATTTTTTAGGACTGAAGTAATTTATCAGAAGAAACTCACAGCATTTGCATCCTATTAAGAAACACTCTGAACTCATTCTTTATGACCGGTAACAATGGTGACAATCATTTTCATTTGCAGAGAAATTCATTCCAAAGCTTCTAACAAATTGGTATGCAGTGACAGGTGAAGAACTGTAATTCCATTACTAAATTGCGGTCATTTCAAAGGGTCAAAATAAGCATCTGCTTAATAACCTTGCCCTTGCAGAAAGTGATGTGAAAAGTTTGAACGTGAGAGATTGTGTTTCCTTTTTAATACATCTTAATAGAGAAAAAAAATAATCTTCAGCTAAACATTTTTTTTTTCAGCATCCTTAAGCAGTTATGATTCAGTCCTAGCAGGATATGAAAATGCAAGTGATGGAGAAAGATTCCCCATCACCATACTGCATAGGTATTTGCTGGAGGTATTAATATATCTGTCTTACTGTACACTTGAAAAGAAACTACTCACCAACCTCAGATAACATGGCTTTTGTCTGTAATGCCTTCAGTCATGTGGGTGGATTCAGAGAATCTAAGTAAACTAACTGAGGAGGCGTGAAGATGACCTATTTACTTGTGATCTTCACTCAGAAAGGAATTAAAAGCAGTTGGTAAATGAGAAGGGTTTTTTTTGTCTAATCACTGTGAAATTATGCTCAGGAACAATGTTTTAAAGATATACTTGTAATCAGAATGATGTTTCATCTGCTGCAAGATTGATTACAAAATGAGTGCAGAGATGGAAAGAAGAGACAATAATCTTAAAACAGTGAGGGATACATCAGCTCTTCGCTCTGAGCCAACTCAAGCCTTTGTGATAGTGTAGACAAGGCTTGCTACTCCTGATGCTCTCAGGGACAAGGTGTCAGTGGCCGTTGCTTATGGGGGACCGTTTCTTCCCCATGGTAGCTGCTCTTATTTTCCAGCTCAGCCTTGCCCCTTGTGGTAGCAGCAGGACCAAAGGTCTGTTCAGGGAGAGAAGCTACACTCTTTCTTTCTCCCAGCTGAACTTGAAAGAAAGATATAGAATTCAGGTTTTCATGGGGCTCTAAAGCATTAGTTTGTCTTTTACTGCTTATAACATCTAGAATTTTCAGATGCAGTATTTAAGAGCAACATGGTTTTGACCTAGAGCAAATGATAAGTTGTATGGTAAGAGGAAGCAGTCGGGGAAATTCATCTTGTGCTTCTTACAGTTTTCAAAAGCAGAACACTTCACAGCTTCTCATGAATGCATCATGTTTCTATTTCAGGGTACACCTCCTGGCTAGTAAAAGAGCTGCAGAACATGCCCAACACAGTGTTCAAATGCTTTGAACTTTGCTAGGTCAGAACTCTTTCAAAGGACGAGGAGAGCTAAGCAAGAGCCATGTGCACGGGCAAGGTGCATCTCTCGTATCCCATCTACTTTTGAAATAGTTTTGTTGAAAGAGAGTAAAATGTGCAGCTTGATGTTCTTCTTAATTCATATAAAAACAGATGGTGGATTTTTTTTTTTTTTTTTTTTTTTTTAAGTCTTCCCTAAAGGTGTAGGTTTTATAGCTTAAGCTGCATTAGACAGGCTCTCAGGCTGTCTTGGTTTTTGTCTCTAATGTGTTCTTTTCAGGTTCATGCTGTGCCTGACAGAACACTGAGCGTGCAGGGAGGAACTGTGGAGAGACACTGAACTGTGTCACTCCAGTGAAATTCTGTGGAGTTGTGTTGATGGGGAGGATGTGGCATGGCACTTTAGAAAGAATTTTGGTTTGGCCTTCACAAATTTCAACTGTAAATAGTAGTTCTAGAAATTAGAACCATGTTTCACTTCAACAGGGATATAACTCAGTCTTATCTATGTTTAGACAAGAAGAAGGAAGTATAACGCACTTTCTTTTATGTATATATGGCATCCATAGATACTCTAGCACAAGGTGCAGTTACTGTTCCTGATGAGAATCTGACAGATGAGTGATCAGGCCAAGTATGAAAAGTTTTACATCCTGTCTTCCATCTGCAATTTTGCCAGTGTTTTATTTACAAGGATTCAGAATGTGATTGGAGAAATGGAAGAACATCAAGATTTGCCAAACAGAAGATAGTATCTTTGGCTCAGGAATTCCATGAGTTGCTGGAGTCTGGGAGGAGTATGTTTGGCCTTTTCTTTTGATTTTCTAGACATCTACTTCTGACAGCGGTAGCAGGTTCTTATGTCTTCATTTGACTTCAGTAAGATTATTTGTAAAATTGTTAATAATACCAAGCATCAAAGGACTGAGCCTCTTGTAGGTCATATGTTTATGCAATTCAGACATATATAACAGTGGATAACTCCAGCTGTAGCACCGGGAGAAAACAGTATGCTGGGATGAAGGAATTATGCCTTCATGGAAATAGCTTGCACATTTTCACGTAAGACAAAACTAACGACAATAGCCAGAGAAGATTTTCCCAGAAATGGTCCTTAGTCAGATTGGGATGTCCAGAAGACAATCAGGCACTGAGCTGTTGGTATTTCTACTAAGTGCAGGAATAGCAGTTTGAGATAATGCTTCTAAGGCAAGAGAGAAAAAATTCATATCCTTAAGTGAAAAATTGTCTATGTTCTTCCCCAAACATATAAGGAGTTTGAAAACAAATGCACCATCATTTAAATAGACTGCCAAGAAGGGAACTAGGTTAGTGTTATGTGTACCTGTGTAAATCTAAAAATTAAGATGGAACTGGAATTCATAACTAAATGAAGACATGGATGTAATACTCTATGTCAATGTATAACTGGAAAGGTGACAATCAAAGACACACTAATACCAAATAAGCAAGATAGATAAGGTGGACTAATAATAGTATTAGGTAAAGGAGATAATCACAATCACATTACTCAACTCACCACTGAAATTTGTAACATTGGAATTATTATGGATTGAAATTCCAGGTGTGAACAGGAGGAATATACGTGCGCCCCTTACTGACTGCTTGACCAGAATGGCAGAACCTGTATGATGTTCTGAGACAGACAGAAAGCAGAGAAAGTTAGTATGGAGTAATATAAAATTTTCTCATTTGAATTGGGCAAATATTGTATTAGGACACAAAGTGGGCACACCATTGTTAGGTGCTGTCAATGATTGCTTCATGTAGAGCAGCTGTTCAGAGTGCTCGCACAGGAAAACCCAGCCCTTGAATCAGCATTTAGCAATGGAAGGAATGGCCTGATGTGAAATCCTACAGCTTACGTTCCTACAAGAGCAACAGGTAATGAAAAATCACCTGCTTCCATTCAAAAGGTGATCAGTGTAAAAAATGAAGAAGCATTGTTAATAGACCCTAAAAGAAGCGTCTGAAAAGAGTTATCCTTATGTGTGGCATGAAGACTAGCAAGGAACACCATTCTGGAAATACAGCATTAGAGGAAGGACTGAAAAGGGATGAAGCATGGCTAATCAGCAAAGTAATGGAAGTTACTAGAAGAAAGCATCTTTCAGGGAATTGCAGTTGAATCCAAATTAAGAAGAGAGAAAGGATCTTAAACTCTGGCCTCTTGCACAAAGGTGCAGACAAAAGAAGAGTAGTTAAAGGAATTTGGAACTAACTTCTGATCCATAACCAGGAGCAAGAAGCCCTTCAAGGAGGGTTTAAAAGTCCAAGCATAAAAAGGAAACACTGGAGGAAGGGGTAGAAGTATAAAAGAAGTAGTACATTACTGACAGGCCAAATCAGCTCTTTACTTCAGCACTCACTGCTGAAGAGACCATGGAGAGTCCCACGGCAAAACCTTTCTTTGGGACGGGCATAAGAGTGGCTTTGTGTGGAATTGAAATAAATGTTGAAGATGTTGTAGTAGTAATAGAGGAAATGAACACTAACATCATACAAGGACTGGACAGTATTCACAAAGGGGCCCAGCATAACTCAGGGATAAAATAGCTTAATATGGTAGCAGAGTGTACCATCCTGTTCTAAAATATTGTATTTGAATATGGAAGGATTGTATGATGCCTGTCTTTGAAGAAAAAGTTAGGTGGAACTTGGGAAAGGCAGTCCTGTAACTGAGATCTGTGCTAAGAAACTAATAGAAATTCTAACAAAAGATAGACTTAGTGGACACTTGGATAAACATAATTAATTTGGAAAGAATCAGTATGGCTACTGTAAAGGAATTTTTGTATTCAAATCTTTTCTAGTTTAAGTGATCAGCAAATATGTGGCAATGAGTGACACAACTGATACAGCCTACTTTGAGTCTAAGTCCCTCAATGGAGGTCTTTGAGACAGTTGAACTGCCATGTGGGAAGGATGTGGATTGATTTCCATATATGAAACAACTAAGTAGGCAGAAACTTCTTTTCCTTAGAAAGGGATCATTGAGGTGAGATCTGATAGAAATCTATGAAATTGCCGGTGTGATGGGAAGGTGAGTAATACTACTTGCTCACTTTCTCTTTCAGTAAAAGAACCAGAGACCATTGAGGTCATTCTGGTAGAAGCCAGGTTCAAAACAAAGAAATGGAGGATGATTTTCATGCACACTGTTTTAGATGTATAACTCCTCAATGAAAGATGTTACAAATACAAACATTGGGTTCAGTGGGAGATTGGAAAGATACTCAGACAAGAGACCTATTGGAGATTGTCATTGCACAGACTGGGCAATGGCCAGAATTTCAACAAAAGCACCAAAATGTCAAGAAAAGCAGAGTACATCTTACATTAGTTGTATACTTCCTCACAAGTTTGTTCATTTCACATACATTTATAAAATTGGAAGATGAACTCCCACTGACATGATGTTGGAACTATTGATAATCAGAGTGATGACTGATGTAAATGAAGACTGCTAGTAAAAAGACTTTTTTCTTTTTCTTAAGGAAAACAAAGTTCTGGGGTTTACATGTGTTCATAATTTTTTGTGTAATGAAGTAAAGCACCATTTCATTTATAATATGTAGGTCTGGTTCTGATTGTTAGTGATCTTACAAAAGTTTTTATCTTGATTGTAGTAGAAATTTGGTCAAAATCTCATTTTCAAATTTTCATAATATATAGAATTGTAATATGATGAAAATTATTTAAATACTTTCTGATCTATGAAACAGATGAGATTTTTGATTTTTAAGGACATTTTAAAGCAGAATAGAGTTGTATGTTGTGCATAGGAAAACAAATTATTCATTTTCAAAGAAGTTTTAAGTAGTATTAGGATTCAGGGTAAGCTGCTTTTGCTGAGAGGAGGAACAAATGGATTTATTAAGAAGTGATTAAAATCAGGAGAAGCAATAACAACCGATGAAAAAAAAATTGTGCAGAAACAAAAAGCAAATATAAAATGTGAGCAGTTGGATTTGGGGGGATGTGAGGATTTCAAGTATCTTAGAGGAAATGATGTGTCGACTCTGAGTTCAGAAATTATAACACATTTTTTATGAGCATGAGGGTGGCTGAGAAAATTCTAATACCAGTAACTCATTGAAAACAACCTCACGCTAAACCTCACACTATGGTGAGAGAGAAACTGTGACTGTTATGTTATAAAGAAATAGTTATTTGTGAGTCACCATTTAGGGTTTGATTTGAGGGGATTTTTTTTGTGAAAGCAAAGCTGTGTATTCAGAACACCTAGAGAAGCTGTAGTATACAAACAAATCCATTTAGAAAGAACGTAACTTATTTCTACAAAATCATCACACAAAGTGTTTCTTGGAGTTACAGCACTGCTTGTTTTCTTGTAGTTTGTCTTGATCCTCCTCAGTTATTAATGTGTTTTTTCACAAGGTCATTTTCTTTTCCACAGATCCAAATTTCCATTTACTCATATCCTTATCTTAGGAGGCTTGTAGCTCCCAGGAGTTCTTTCTTTAATATTTCTCTCTGTGCTGTTTCATTGGCATTTTTATGTCTAAGCAAAGTTTAATAATGGAGATTAGGGGAACAGAGCATTGCATTGTGGGAGGACATAAGACAGACAGTGTCCTATTCTGAAAAGTAAAAATTTTGTTGTTGCTGTTTAAAGGGGGCAATGGAAATATTATTAAGGGTCCTTGTTTCTCTGTTATCCTAAAGAAGGTATCTGCCTATAACCCCACCATGCCATGTGCAGTTGACAGTCAATTGCTTCTTAACAGTGGCTTGTACTTTAATATGTAAAACTAAACTTGTTTTTCTCTTTAGCCAAAATTTCTGTAACCAAAAGAGAAGGTGGGGGGTGGGTGGATGGGTGGATGAAGAACCCAAGAGTACGAAGAATCTGCCAGGATCCTTCTGACGTGAGTTGATGGCCTAAAAGAAAAATTCAGCTTCCTCTAGGCTTATTCTGGGTAAGACCACCTATGCTGGTGGTTTTCACTAGTGTCCTACAGCTCCATTTCCCAGATTCCTGTTGCTATGTAGTAACTTACTTGTTCTTGGTCTGTAGCCCTGGTGATTGCATGGAGAAATTTTGAAAGCAGTTACAGAAACTCAAAACCCAGATGCAGCTACAAAGAATTCTCAATGCATTATTTAAAAGGGAGGAGAAGCTTAAATTATTAATTAGTTATTACACATTAAAATACCTATTTTAGAGCAAGGCTCAGGTTTTGACTTCCCAATGGTCCCAACAGTGGAAACTAGTGAAGCTAGTCTAGAATCCCTCCATCATGCTGAACACTTCATCTGAAAACAAGGAACCAATGAAACAATCCTCCTGTGAAAGAAGTTACTTTGCCTGTTACGTCTCTGTATGTAAACGTGGAACTAATGAAAAAAATTTGAATAATTGATTTGAAGTCTAATCTTTGCAAGGGAGTTCACAAAGATTTTAGTTGCTGCAGAATTCGTTCTATTGTCTCAGAGTTTTTTCTACTTCAAAATTTCAGCCATAGTCTGGTTCCCAAAAAAATCAATGGGATTAATAAATTTTAAAGAAATCTTCTCATCTGCGGGGAACTGAATGCAAAAAAGACCCCAAGACAAACAAAAGTTAAAACCCACCTCTCATATTCTTTCTTTTACCCTGGTAAGAGAATAGGTTTTTTGGGTAAATGTTATCTGAATGACTTAGAAACATTGGATAATTAAGGATCCCAAGAAACCCATTGGATAGGTGTGGAAAACATGTAGTTTCCCAAATTCCACCAGCAAGGTATTGATAGAGATTGTAAAAAGAAGGTTATCCAATTTCCGCAGACTTCCTGAAATGGGGACTGCTGCTCTAAGTCTAATATTTGTCGGAAGACCCCTACATTTTTATTTAGTGCATTTAATTATTTATTTATAATAAGTACTGCTCAGACAGGAGATATGCTGAAAGACATTGATTACATATCAGAAGCCAGGTTAATTCAGAAAGCAAGACTGTGAATAAAAAATTCCCAAATTTTTGTGCATAAATAGGCTGAGTAACGATTATTCATCCACTTTTCAGTTGAACATACAGTAGCTTTCTGCTTTTCAACATTTACACAATGACCATTTTTTCATGCTGAAATACTGACTTCGAATGTTCAGACTGATTCTGTTTTGCAAAATCCGATGACAAAACTGCTCTTGTCACCTGTTCTGGAAAGATTAGGATTCATAATCTAGTTTCCTGATAATGTAATGATGCAGGAGTTAAGGATTAGAGCTCTTTCATAACAACAGAGACAGAGGGAGTTCATTCAGCCTTTTCCAAGATACCGAGATGACAAATACATCATTAATTTCAAAGAATGACTACAAAGAATCACTAGTGGCATTCTTGAGAAATACAGTTTCTCTTTGTCTTTCACAGAGTTATCAATGTTGTTATACCATCCTTCCTTTTTTGCAACATTGTGTTACTATGAAGGTATTTATGATCCTATGTATTCTTATACATTTTTTTAATAATAGGTAATCAGTGGGTATTTGTTGCACTAAGCATGTGATTTACTGGATATGGATATTGCCTGGCAGTCCTTTCAAACCTCTAATCTCTGTACATTACTCTGTTTCTATAGCATTGCAAAAAGTAAATCAGAAATCAAATACTCTAATACTATAATGTGCTGTACTATCACCTTGTCAGTTTTCAGTTCTGATGCTTACTGTAAGCCCAGATTAAATTTCCTGCACCAGAATAGATGAACTCAGAAATGATCCCAGTACTCCAAATCTGAAAATATTGTATTAGCAGATTGAGGTCAAGGATTAGCAACATGAAGCACATTAAGAGAATGCTAATAGAAGCAAGCCTTTCTTCCCTTCTAGGGCTTGAATATCTTGGTCACTCTTCAGTCATTTAGTAGGTCTGGGTCATTACAGTGTTACACAGTGGAGACCCAAAAAACACTGCTTTATAATCAGTATTGGAAACAAGCTATATATAAGCTTTGGAATTAAAAAGCTTGCAGGGGAGATGTGGCAGTGATGTCTCATGTAGTTCAGAAAATTTTAATAGTAAGAAATAGTAACAGGAACAGTAATCAAAGGATGCCATTATGTTAGGCATCATACACAATGAAGGAAAAAGACCCTGCTACTTTCTGAGATCCTGAAGGCCAGTTGCTAGATCTACCTGCTCAGGTGGCTGCTCTACCAGTTGACACATGGGTTCAGGAGTGGACATGTGTATGCAGTGTACTGTGAACCACATAGTTTCCTTTCTCAATGACGTATAGAAACATGGTTGGACTTTCAGGTCATGACATCCACACAGTTCTTGGGAAGAGCTGTGCTGATGGATAGCTTTATAGTGTTCAGCACTTCTTATTACCAGTGCTGTTAGACTGGATGGAGGGGATCTTGGAGCCTAGGTGAAGGCAAGTGTTTCCGTTTACTTTTACAGATGGATATGTGGATCCACATATGGAGAGAGACTGGGCATGTCTGGGCAAAAGCACAGGCTTCAGTACGTAGTATAAACCCATAGTATATGGCTTCAAACTGTACTATGAAGCCAATAGTATAAACTTTTAAATAGGCTGTTATCAGAGAACAACAGAAGGAAAATGTTGTGTTAAGCTTAGTTTGATGATTTTTTTTTTTGTAAGAATGCTATGATTTAAAAAAAATAAAATATTACTGTTGTCTGTTTTTCCATAGAGATGAATCTTACCACATCCTTCATTATCTTCTGCCAAAACCTCTTTATTTTCTGTTTCTTTGTGTTCTTAGGGCAACCTTTTAAATTCTGTTCAGTACATCTCTGCTTTCACTTCACTTTCCAAATACTCCTGTTGCATCAGCCATGAATATAAAAAGAACTTAAAAGATGCATTTAAATAAAAGAAAAATAGAGAGGATTAAAAAAAAAAAGAAAATAAGAAGACGTTTGAAATGCCAAGACAAATGAGTGCTTAGCTGAACATTCCTATAATCATATTTCTTGAATGCTCTGCTCTGCCTTTTCTGCACAAGAAAAAAATTTGCACTTCTCTGTTTTTTTCAAGTGTTCTGCTTTGGGTGACATTGAAGTGGTTTCAGCTGTAAGACTGAGTGAGGTGAGTTCATTTCTGATAAGCAAGCATTCCTTGCTCTGTTCCTAAGGACAAGGAGGCACCTCAAGAAAAGTGGAAAGGAAATGGCCTCTGAGTTCATTCTCCAGAATACCAGCAAACATTACAGATGTCATACATTAGCTGCAAGGTTGCAGCAACAGAAGCTGCCACGATCTGCTTGTGTTGGGGAAACTTGTTCATCCATTTCTTCCTGCTCCAGGTCTTGATGGTACAATTGTAAATTGCCTCCCCTTCAGTCTTGTCCCTAGGTCTTCCAAAAGAAGTCTGTGATAGGCAGTGTTCTGCAGGCAGTTTTGTTTTCAGAGTAACTGTTAGGGGGTCTGTGGTGTCTATGGAGACTTTCTGAAAGGGATAAGGAATAAGTACAAAACACTGAAGAGGTTCAAACAGAGGCCTCATCCCCCTTTGCTTATAGTTTAGATACACACATTGCTTGTAAACCATGGCTTGTTTTTCAGCCTAGAAGCTGGTGTCACTTCCTGCCTGTGCATGGAAAATGACATCAGTAGGCTGAGCTAATCTGGTGTACAAAAATCAACATGCATCTCTTGACATGTGATATGTCATTAGCTGAATCTCTGTCTCTCGCATAGAGCAGTGGGTATTAGTCTGTCAGAAAATGGATAGATAATGTGGTGACTAGTAAGTTAGTGTAAGTAGGGGGAAGATGAGCAGGATAATGTGAAGCAACCTGAGTTTTAAACATTGACTAGTTCTTAGAAATTCTGCTGTTCTCTTTATGAATTTCATCTCAGACAGTTGGCCTAAACAGCACTTTTATGTTTCTGAGTGATTTGCTGAATGGCGATAAAAGTATTGTGAGTTTTATATATACTGGAAAAAAATGGATTTGTGATTAGTACTACTGAGCTTGTATTTCAAGAAGGCTCTTTTTTGCCCTTTTTCAAAAGATGAAACATTTTTATAGGAGGCTTTCAGCCCCATTTCTACATAAAGCCAATTTGTAAACAAAGGTCAAGCAGAGCATCTAAAATCTTTTGGCATTTTGCTACTGCTGAGATGATGTACTCTTTTCAGTCTTTCCATGAGTCAGACTTAATGAACGTATCTGGTAGGTTCATTGGCATACGTTCACCAGCAGAAATCCACAGTGATAAAGGTTGGTTATTCCACTTGTCAAATAATGCAGTAAACACACTGTGGGAGAAAAGGTTTTCCTCCCCAGGGCTTCTAAGGAAGCTAAAATGTTTCTCTCTTCATCTTTGTTTAATTTTTCATCCAGCTAATGAAATAATTGAGAATCAGGCCTTAAAAGTATGATTGCTTTATTAATAATGGATGGGCACCATTAGAAAGGGCTAATCAACCTGTTAGACTGTTCTTTAATAATGTGTGCAACATAATGTTAGCATCGTAAAGCTCTCATTTGAAGGGATATTTTCCCCAGTGGTTGCATTTTCATTATTACTGATTCATCTAATGAAAGAAGTAATTTAAATCCACTTCTCAACTTATCATTGCTGTCAACTGAAATATAATGGACTGGATTTTCAACAAGTGTAAGGTAGCATAGCTTTATTTAAGTGGGTTTAAATACATTGAGTTCTATTAAACTGCAGTTTAAGATTCTGGGTAAGATAGTTCTCAGTGGGACTCAGGATCACTCACCCGACCCTGCTGTCTTTGGTGTGCTCCTCGTGTCCTCAGCCCACCTGCTCTCCTCCGCTGCCTACTGTGCAGGGGCACTGCCTTTGTATTACACAAACCACTGGTGTAGTTTTTCTGCTTTTATCTCTAGCTTTCATTTCAATTTATGTAATTAAGCTAAGTATGGCGCCAGCTGAAATTTAGTTATAATAGCAGCCTGAGACTGGCTTTTCAAAATAATTTTTCCTGTGTGTTCTTATGTTTCAGCCTCTAGCATGCAGCAGTAGTTTCAAAATATTCAACAGTTTGGAGATGGAACATTAGTAAAATTAAACAGGACTTCATGATGTTTTTATTAACTACAGCAAGAGCTCGATGGCATTCCTGAGGTCTCCATACTCTTCCCTTTAATGTCATTCATTTCAATAACCAGTACTTGTCAGTTACACCCCATGTAGCATCAATATAACCTGGGTCATGCCTTTAGGTGGAAAGATGTAAAATGCAAGGACAGGATGAAGGACAGCATGGGCTGAAAGGTGCTTTTGGTAATGGATGAGCGTTTCATCAGTCTCGTTTTTTATTTGCAACAGTAGTTCAAATAGACCTTGTCAAGCTATATACTGCAAGTGTGCTAGTAATCTGGCGATTTCCTGTTACTTGTGCTCTAAAATGCACCCTACAGCTCTGGCCATATATTTCAGCATCAGTAAGACCTCCTTTTAGTTTCTATAAAATTAGACACATATGTAGAGTTATGTGCACTACACACACATGTATGCATTCACTATATGTGTGTTTATATATATATATATCTTTCCAGTAAGTACAATAATTATAAAAAACTCTTCAAATACAGTATGTCAAGTTTTGTCAAGATTTTCAGAACAATTTTCTTGGTATTTGTATGTTTCTTTCTGGTATTCTTTGGCCATGGGAAAGAAGCTATTCCCTAGAGGTGTCTTTGCCAGTGGACTGGTTTATTTTCAGCTTCTCTTGAGTGCCCTGAGAAAGAACTTCATGATCTCATAGCACTGTCCAGGAAAGGGAAGGAAGAACATCCTAAGGCTCGCTGCAGCTGGAGCTCAGTCATCAATAACATCAATGTGACACCCTTGTGATGTTGGCCCTTACAGAGTCTGGAAGAAACTCAGTCATTGGGTTCCATCCCTGTGTGCATAGTAAACAGTAATACAAAAATGTCAGGTGCCTCCTGTCAGGATGTATTTTGTGTTGACATCTGCAAGAAGGCATTCCTTGTGAGCTTGTGATGTTGACATCATCCTTCCTCTAATCTCGGCCACATGACCTCACTTCTCTGTTCTGTCCTCAGTGTTGGCCCTTCTGTTCACATCAGAGCTGAAATGAATACCGAATACCTCAGATTTCCAATACAGGATGTTACTACACAAAAATGTTATTTAGCTAACAATATGTTTATTTTATTTAGCTAATAATCCTGTGAAATAATAGGCTGGGTGAGTTTGTAATCTATTTACACACTCACTCTGATGCTAAATGCTGGGAAAAGCTCTTGATGGGCTACAGAGGAAATAATGAATTCACATGAAAATGTGCTTTTTACAAAGTTCTCTTAGAATAAAACAATGAAAGAAAGCTTTTCACTTCTTTCAGAAAATAATATATTTCTGCCTGTATTAACATTCCACTTTTGCCCCTGTCTTGTGGCTTAACCTTTTCTTAGGCTGTATAAGACAGTCTTTTGTTGAAGCAAATAGTGGAAACCTTTACATCAAAAGGTAGTACCATAATAAGATATGGTGCTATATCTAGCCCTAATTTCTTTCTACCTTTTTTTCCCTCCTGTGTTTTCAGGTTTTATTTACCTCTATTGCTGCTGCTTTTCCCATTTTTTTTTTTTTTAATTTTTAATTTAATTTAACCCAGTTGTGAATGTTTTATCCTGGCTGCAAACCCCACCCTTCCCTACCTTTCTCTCCTGCTTTAGAGAGATTCTGCATATGCACCTGTGAACAGTAGCTGTAGCATTAAAAAATTTTCTTTTCTCCCATTAACTGTTTTTAAGATACTGCTTGGCTAGGTTTTCCCTGTAGGGTAGTGCAGAATACAACTAAAGCTGCTAATAACTTATGTAATTTTAGAAAACCTGAAGAGACATCATCTGAGAGCACTTACTGCGTTTCTCTTCCATTGTGAAATCCTACCAGAGAACAGTGCAAAACCCACCAATTTTTACAGGTGCAATTCCTGCCTGGCCTTCCTGCAACACACTGTAAATCTATTTGCAGCAGGCTTTTTCTTTCTAGAGGTCTCTGCTCAGGTGGGAGCAGCTGCCTCCACTGTAGGGTGAAATGTTTTATGGAGTGCTACATTTCTTCGTTTGTTCCTGTCTTTTCTTGGCAGAATATCTGTGAGGCCTCTGGCTGAGACAGAGGGTTAAGAATGGATGGTGCAAGAGAGGGTTCCCAGGGTCTGGAGGAAGATGTGTGTCTGGGATTGGAAGTAGAGCACCAGCCAGAACCACCCTGCAACGCTAGCTGTGTGAGGTGGCCTGACTCCTGATAAAGGCCCCTTGACAACCAAAGCTAGTTGAAGAACCCTTGTAAGGCTGCAAAAGAGCTGAAATAACATCTATATTGGTAGCAAAAATTAATGAGTATGATGTGCATATAGTCATATTTTAATACTTTCCTGATTTTTTTCTGTCTTCATACAGTTTGAAAAGCAGTCCTCCAGAAAGGCTCATGTAATCTTATACTGCCTAGGTGCACTTGACAGCTGCCCTCTCTAAGTAGATGCATGAAAAAATCAGTATATGGTTGTGTGTTCATTTGTTCAGCATGCCACGGTGTCACTGGCTTCAGTGCCTCTGCAGAGTCAAGTACAAGCAGAGAAGAGTAGCAGCAAAGTACCACCTTTCTAGCTGTAGCTGAGTGGTGAATGATGCTCATCTTTTATACTTTTACGTGCCCATCCTGCATTCGTGCACACACACCAGCAGCTGCCGGGATCTGTCCCTCCAAACGTCTCTGCAATAGTTTTCTCTCATTCAAGCAAGAATTGTTCTTCCTTTTCCAAATCTTGCTTGTCACTGATTGTGTAATCCTCATTAAGTTACCTGGTCATCACAGGCTTTTATATTCTATATAGTTTTTCTCTCAACTTACAGTAAAATATCTAGTAGTTATAATTGGAAAATTGAACCTCTTCCAGCTGTGGGAAACTTGTGTAGCCAAGGTACGTTTTGCATGGAAATGAAGCACATTACATGTCAATTGAATTGAAAAGTGACTCTTAAAAACTCTGTTTACCTTTTATTAAGTTTCATAATGATTGTGCCCTGTGCCTAAATTATGTTTAGAAGCATTTTCAGTTTTATCTTGCCATGTAGTCTTATTTGGGTAATTAATATCTTTTTGGCTTATTTGGCATCCACAGCAATACTTTCTCATGCAGAATATAATTGAAAAATTAAAATAAAAGAAAATTTCAATTAGAGATGATTAACCTTTTTCACCTATTATTGACTAATTGAGCTAAATTTACATATTTGGGAGGGTTTACCTTTAAGCAAAATAGACAATTTGTGACTATAATCATAAACTTTTTGTTTGTGATTTTTGTCATATTGCTTTAAGTCAAAAACGATCCTATATGAGTTACTAGGTTTATCTTTCTGGCTTTTATGTTGGAGTAGCTATATACAAAATTCATTGAGCTTTGCAAATTATCACTTAAGGGGGTGGAAATCTCTGATGATTAGTGCTTTATCACAGCCTCTGTGGGACTTCAAACAGGAATTAAAGCAGTCTCAGTACTGGTGTTGTGTCTACATTGTAGTCTGTGATATCATCAATTGATTAACTAATAAGCTTCTCTAACAGAGGCTTGAGCTCAGATTTGTTTGCAATATTGAAATGAACCCAAGACTGAATTGTGAGTACTCTTGAGCCTGTCATCTGCATTTAGATTATGAAGGAAAAGGAGGCAACTGTAATAAAGTGTAAATTATTTTATATCCTGACATTTCTCTTGTAGTTTGAGGTTAAATATATTCAGCACTAGTTACAGACCCAAACTTTTAAATTTTGGACTGTTTCTTGCCATGCAGCATGAAGAGGTGCCACCTAGGACGTGAGGGAAGCTAATGGCCAGGGCCCATAAAAGAGATGAAGTGACTTTGTTGTTGTTGTCATCATGAAAATTGCTTCCCACAGCTGAGGTTTGTAATTGCTTTTATATCGAGTCTTCACTTTGTAATTAGGTTGCTATGTTTTCCTCTCTTTGTCTTAATCTAGGTTTCTCTTTTTGTCTGTAAGATTGCTATATTAGAAAATATAACCCACTTCAGGTTATAATTTTTATATGACTTTATTTTCTTCTAACTTAAAACTAAGTGCTTCAGGATAATTGATGTTAGTCTCCTTGAAGTTGGAATACATTTGCCAAAACGTGAAGCAGAGGGAAACACGCTTTTGGAATAGAAGTGGCATCCAGTATAGTATCACACTGGTATTTTATGTATTTCATAGAAACCCCAGCTGTTAACTGAAGATACCTGACATCAAAGAGGTTACCTAGTATCTTAGACTCCAAAGAGAAATCTCTGTATCAGTTCTGTGAATGAAACTACTGTGGTTAGCCAAGGGCTGTACACAATATAAATATACATCTTTATATTTCCCTCCATTTGGGGAGACTTTAGTTACAAATACTTCCATAAGTCTGCCTTCTGGGAATTAGCAGTAACACACATGGACACTAGTCAGAGTGCTGCACAGGCACTTTAGTTTTGTCCCAGCTTGGGGTAATATCTGACCAAAATGATTAATCTGAAAATGGTGTAGCTGATGCAGTCTCTATACTTGACCCGAAGTGTCTCTTTATTTAAGGTGTTACAGCAGGATAGTGACATTTTCATGACACACCTTCAGGAAAGTCCTTTTCATCTTCCTAATGACTTTTAACATTGCCTGTGTTCTTCTGGAGTAATTTTCTGTACCCTTCACCATCTCCTTAAATGTTAATATTTTAATTTTTCCCTCGATAGCTGATCTTCAAATCTAGTAAAAGTTCACTATGTGTATTTCCTTCTTTATCTTCCAAAACTATTTTTAAACCATACTTTTACATCATCCTTTTGATTCCCTATTTCCATTTTTAGATATTTGTTTAATTCCCTAAAATGTCAGCTCAGTTCACCCGACTCCTGCAAGACCTCTTGTTTTAATTTAAATCTTGACTCATGAAGTGGCTACTGTACCTTTAGCTTTTTGGTTGGTTGGTTGGGGTTGGGTTTGGTTTGTGTGTGTGTGTGTTTTTTGTGGGTTTTTTTGTTTGTTTGTTTGTAACCTGAGTTCCTTGGGTCTTGGAGCTGTGCATTCAGCCGTATTGTCAGCTTTTTTATCAGATGACTTCTCCATGGTCATTATCTTCATTAGGTTCTCTGCATATTTTTCGGATTTCTAATGCTTATGTTTATAAAACTGAAGCTACTTCAAAGGCAATATTTTCTGTTCTATAGTATGTACTGAGGCTGAAATTCTTGTTACTCGTGTTATTTTTCAGGCTTTATATCAACACATGTAGTCAGAATAGCATGCACATACAAGATCAGCTAGATACCTGGTAAAAAATATTTCTCATAAATGAAAGTTCTCCAGAACCTGACAATCTGAAAAAAAGCTTGTATATCTATGCCAGGTCTTGCATCTAGCAAGTTTATGATCTCTGTGAATCTTTTATTTTGAGTTTGACAGAGTATATGAACTGCTGTAGTAAATGACACAGTTTACAATCCCTGGAAATACTTAATTTCAGGGATCACAGATTTTAAAGGATCCATGAGGAAAGCAGCTGAGTTAGTATTTTACATGAGTCTCTCTTGCACCCATTACCACTGGGTCTTGTAATTTCTTTTAAAAAATATCTTTAACTCCTGAAGTAATTTGTTCATTGATCTTGACAGACATTGGTAAATTAAGGTTCTATTAGAAAAACAGCTTTCCTGGTACTTGTGTTTGCCAATTCCATCACTTTGTGCAGATAGCTTATGAGTTCTGGGTAATCAGAAGATTTCTGATGCAACAGTCACAGACTGCGTAGCAATCACAGTCTGAGTCATGAAATCCATACTGGATTTTTTTTATTTTTTTGTGGCTTGAGGCACACGGTAATCTCTGAGAGAGAAAGATCTAAAGGTCGTGTGAGATAACCAAATGCTTTGGTCTGACAATCTATTTTTCACTGTGAGTATTTAGGGATGACTATTTTATGATGCTTATCAGAGTAACATTGGAATCATATAGGTACATTAATACTTTTGATAGTTTACAGTAGAATAGGTAAATTCTATTATATTTATTTTTGAATGAAGAAGTGAACTGTGAGATGAAATGTGATGCTCCAGGGCTCACAAGAAACCCTTTGGTGGTTATGGGAATCAAACCTTGCTCTTTCCAAGTTCTCCTTCTCATGGGACCCTGTTAAAACAGTGTGAGCAGCACACAGGCATGTGCCCAAAGGCAGTCAGCTGTAGAAATTGAGCCTGAGGAAGTAAGAAGAGGCTGTGACCACAGGCATGTTTCCTCTTTTAATACAGCAGAGAAATTCCTCTCTGAATTCTTCCTGACAGGTGTCAGCCACAGGAATCAACTACCCTGTTTCAGATATTGTTTCTAAAAGCATGTAAATGCTTTGTCCAAACTCGCAAGTCTCTATTTACTCCCAGGTTTTAGGAGCTTTAAAAATCTGTCAGTCACCTTGAAAGAGTTTTTCTTCCTACTTGTTGCCTCTTGTTTTACTGAAATTGAAAAACAGCGCAAGCCAAGTGGTGCATTATGGATGGCACAGCCATTCCTACAGCCCTGGTTTTAGCTGTGCAGCTCTTCTGCACAGGACAGTTCTTCCCCACCAGAGTTTCTTCCCTCTGGTCCAAGCAGGCTCAGAAGTCAGTGAATCAATCCTCCTTCTCTGGACACCAACTCCAGATGAGCAGCACTTGTGTGGAAGTCCATCTCCTGCATACAACCACCTGTCTCTGTTTCACTAAATGAGCTTTATCAGTGACACTGACACTTCATGTGGTTTACCTGGAATCTGTAGCTTCATTGCTTATCAAGTTTGGAAGGGCCAACCTTTCCAAAGAAATCAAGAGTCTCTAGAAGAAACTAGAGGCCCAGAGCAAAACTCAATTACTGGCTAAATTTCTGCTTTTTCTAAAAGAGTCCCTGGGTTTTGCCCTTCCCAGTGTAGCTGACCACTTAACAGGGGATACTTGCCCCCACCCTCCTTTTTTTTTTTTTTATAGGTATATCACTAATACAGCCATATTAAGAAATTATTTTTACTCATAGAATTATGTCATATGCTCCAAGTAATGCATGACAGCATGTACTTTAGTAAAAAAATAATAATTAAAGTAAATTAGTCCTGTCTACCGTGGAACATTTTCTTTGTTCCATGGAGGAAAAGAACCTGTTGTTCTGGGGCTTGTGTTTCTCCTCTTGCATTCACAGAGGAAATCTGTTTGTATTTATCACATCTGTCTTCTTCCTGTGCATCCCTTAGGAAACATTTTTTTGAAGACTTAGAAAAAATAAAAATAAATATGGCACAGTAATATCCCCTTTTAAGCTCAACACAGTAATTTTTATCTATTATCTAGCATACATTATTTTAAATACCAGAAAAATTATACCCTAGAATGAGCTGTGCTGCACATTGAGTTTTAATCTCCTTTTCCCTAGCAACCATCAAAAGGAACAATAAGGGCAATAAATAGCCAAATAGGGCATCAAAAATGAATAAAAATAGTGTCTCTGTAGGGGGAAATGGGTCTTTAATCACTTTTTCTCTGATGTCCCTAAAAGTGAAGGTTAGAACAATAAACATTTTGAAAGAGCAGTTTCAAAATAGCCTCAGAAATGGTCTTAGTCTCCAGAACAATAGGTCTTTTTTAAAAATAAACATGATAATACCCAGAGGATACTGCTGACTTCAGGAGGTTCAAAAGACATCCATGCTCCAACACACAGAGACAGGAGAGGCAGCAGTCCCGGGCTGCATCTTCACTAAAAAAAGGGATGTCTTTGCATAGCATTAAATATGTTGAGATGGCAGCAGTGTTGCTTTACTATGACAGCTGAGGCAAGAGTAAGGTAGATTTATCTTTGTCTTAGGCAATTTGAGGTTGTCCTTGAGCTGAGGTACAAAGCCAACCTTGATAAGGTTCAAAAATTGCTTAAAGTTGTGGTTTTAAAGATATTTAATGGCCATCCTGGGTTATTTATTTAAATGCAAAATGTCAGTGATTCCCCTGTATGCATGGGAAGTTGAACCTGACCATGAACACCACCAGCAAGCCGACTTCAGGCCTTTAGCCAGGAATTAAAACTTTTATCTGCTCTGACTTTCTGTGGTCAACACAGGTTACGTTAAAATAAAGTAAACAACAATCTCTCAGTGCCAGATCAAAGTGTTGGTTTTGTATTTCCAAGGGTCAGTCTCCAACGGAAAAGTCTGCTTGTAGTTGGAGATGTCTTCATTTGGGTAAATGAATGGCAATTTAGATACCACTGTAGATGCAATCTCTTTTGCTCTCCATGCTCTGAAGGGGAGCATGTTTCAGAGGCACACTGCAACACTACAGCTCTCTGTAGTTAAGGAAATTAAATCACATCCCCAGCAGCCCTTTTGGGTGGAAGAAGCAGAGAACCAAGACTGTACCCAAATATGTTGAATTCTAGACTTAATTTTAATAAATGTGAGAGCAATAGGAAGTAGCTAAGTGCTACATCTCACTTGACTATGGATGGAGGCTGGGAAAATTAGTTTTCTACATTAGTTGGCTAGTACCACATGGCCCAAATGTATGCTACTTTCCAGGTGAACTGTAGATTCACAGATGGCATTTCACTACTCTGAAAAACTGATCGAGGTGCTGTGCCTGGTCACAGTTTGAGTTCAGTCCCTTACACTGCTAACTTTTTCAGAAAGACTCGTAACATTTCCCAGAAGCAGTGGAAATTTTGCCACTGACTTATAACAGGAGCTTTTCAGAACCTCACTCCCAAGAGCTCTGACTTATACCTAAAAGTGATTCCTTGCATCAGAAAGTGAAATTCAAAGATGTGAGGGCACAGTTTATTCTTTGTTAATGATTGTCTGCTGAAATGCATTATTCACTGTGTGGGTTTTGTCCTGGTCTATGAGTGGGAATTGATGCTGCAGTTAACTGTGCAGGTTATCCAGCAGTCCGGTCTGAATCCACTGTGTCATTGTGCTTCCACTCACATCAGGGATGATGAAGTTTTCAAAAGTATATGATGGGAGTTGAATACTAGTTGCAGCTTGAATATTTTTTTTTCTTGTTTCAATATTTTTTATCTCCTGTTTGTTTTGCTACTTTTTTTTTTTTTTAACTTAAAAATAAATCAGTAGATTAATGATAATACAGTCAAAAGTGAATCAGGATTTCATGTTTGTTAAGAAATACAGTGGACAGAAAATCACTGTCGTTGCTTTCAAAACAAAACAAAAATGTAGCTTGAATGATTTTGCAATTTGTAAGAGATTTCTTACCCTTAAAATATTGTTGATCCAAATATATTTTTCGAGGAGAAATTTTTTACCAAAGGTAATTTTGTATTATTATTGTATTCTGTCTTGACTTTTTTTAAAGAGATTCAAGGCTTTCCAGAAGGAGAAAAAGTATAAATAAACCCAAGAATTGGGGGTTTTAGCTCATATTTTTATAGAATCTGCACTCTTCCATTGTTCTGAACTCAAGATACTTTTTGTTTCGTAGTTTTTAATTTAGTCTTGTGAGTTCACAGGATAAAGCTGGCACGAGGTGCTCTCTTAGACTGCTCTTCTGCCCATGTAGCTAACATGCTTGGTTAGGATGTGCATTTATGTCAAGAGGCATGAACTGCAACATTCTGTGAGGCAAACCTGTGCAGTACAGTAAAATGCACTGCTGGGAGATGTTTCCTTATCTATTACTACCTTAAGTTTGCTTTTTGTTACATTCATTCAATTATTACTATTTTTTGTCTATTAAGTGAAAGTATTTCTCTGCCGTTTCATGGTTTATGATATTTCAGTACTTCAAACTGATTTTCATATGTCCTTTCACCATACCTGTAATTTAACCAGGTGTTAATCCTCTGATCTTTCCCCATAAAACACAGTGTCCTGTTCTTTAATAATTTGTTCTTTTCTGTAAATTCTCTCTATTTTTTTTGTGATACTACCTTTTCAGAAACAGGCACATGAAATTTTAGATGTCATCTCGTTGGTGTATTTAAATGTATTTTTCTTATATCTCATGTTGGAGGTAGATAATACCATGTTCCTTGTTCTGCCATAAAATGTTATGTGTTCTGTATGATAAAATATGTGTTGGGTTTCATGTTTCTTTTTAGCATTGGATACTCACGATATAAAATAGGTCCTGCTGACAGAATCCAGCATGCTCTTCAACTGGAAACTATTATGATAGTGGAACTTCTTTTAGCTCCACAAGTCACTTCACCACAGACTGGTGAAGCAGACACACTGCACTTACTGTTGGACAGCAGACTGTTCCCTGTGCATCATTTTGCCTAATTTACATCTGTATAAATGACTGTAAAAAAGACCCGAGCCTGTATTTTTAGACAGCTGTAGACACTGCATCTTTAGATAGTTGTTAATGGAAATCATCAATATCACCTATATTTCAGTTGAACTTCATTGTTAATCCAAAGGCAACATTTTGTTATGTTTTTCTTCAAAGAAATTAGAAACATAAGAGACATGTAAATGCATAATTGGTTTTACCATTTGAAGATTGTGTTCTTAGGTAACTTTTTTTAAGAATTAAATTGCTTTGTACAATGTGTGCAATTAGGTACCCTTACATAAGTTTGCTACAAGAGATGAGAAAGAAAGGTGCAAATTTTTACTCAGATATAGCCTTTCTTCTCTTTTGTGAATATCTTGCAGGGAGAACTGAATTTCTGTAAAATTGTCTGTTGCTAAAGATTGTGTCAGAAGCCACTTCTGTATATCTATTATAGGTCCATGGCAGCAATTTATGTACTGAAAAAAAAAAAAAAAATCAAAGATTTTAGTGTGGCGTGTTCAGTGTGGGAATATATAAATGTTTCTAAGTACATCAGTGACCAAGTTCTTCACTGCATAGAAGGAACTTGTCACAAACCCTTCTCTCTTGTTAGCCCTTCAGGCAACTCAGAATTCTATTTTTCTCACCAAACACACACTTCTGGCAGCAGCTGTGCTCTGTCTTGGAAACTTTCCTTCAACGGGCACATCTAGTTTTCACCTCTTCTTTTCCTCTTGTCTTTTTCAAAAGTCAGCTTTAACTCTGAGAAAATTATGTGCATCTGGCTAGCTAACCCTGCCTGAATTATTCACACTTTATTCTTCTATCCCGCCTCATAAGCATCACTAATCTGTAGGACACGAATTCTTTACATATGAGTTTGGAGGTGATTAAAAACTAGGAAGGAAGAGGATGGTTACAGCCAGGTACTGATGAAGAAAAATGTTTTGTCTACATATGCTGCAGGACAGCAGCCCAAATACTAGGCATCAAAGTCAGAGCTTTTGTGGAACGAAGGAATTTCCTTTCCACTAATAGATTCCTATAGGCCTGTTGAAAATGGTCAGTACGATGGAGCAATCAGGGCTGACAGATGCCCAGTGGCTCCCAGAGCAGTGATTTTGTTTCATCTCAAGAGATAAAAAGCAATACTGGCTGACACAGCAAGGTCTTTGGAGCCTTTCTTGGCAGGATACGTCTTTCTACAGTTTGCTCCTAAGCACTCAGTATCCCATGGCAACCTTTTTTCTTCAGGGAGCTTTAGATTTTGACATATCATTAATAGATGAGTTCAGGAAGCAAAGCTGCAAAGCTAGAGATTGGTTCGTGGATTTAGCTGAGGTAAATAGCAATGAAATTTAAAGGCGGGCCAAAACCAATTTTATGGTCCTTCCTTTGGGATTAATGCCTAACTTTGTTTGCCTGGTAATGAAGAAAAGTTATCACTTGCAGGTGCAGATAGAAATTGTAGAGGAGAGGTGTTTGTAAAGAAGGCAGCTGCAAGATAAAAAAGCCAAATATTTTTAAAAACTAGTATATTTTACAGCATCAGCTGCTAATTGAGAAAGAGGGCTAGTGAAATTCATTCAGTATATAGGTATTGCCCACTGTCTGACTTCAGAACAGATATTAATGAGAAGGCAGCAAGACTGCTGGGAAAAGAATAGGCTGAAATGTAAACTCATATTTTATTGCAAATAGATGTCTGATGTAGTCTAGTAATTCAACCAGAAGGCCCTGCTTCACTGTTTGTGATTAATAGTTTAAATGTAAAATGATGATCATTTATATTGACATGGTAACTTCAGTCAGGAGATTGCATTAGCAAAGACTCTTCTGTCTGAATGCAGTTTAGCTACAGAACATCTGAGAAATGGTAAAATACCATCTTACATACTGAACTTTCTAAATTAGATCTGACATTTTGCATTAGTACTTCAGCCTTAGATTTTGTAACTGCATCTACAAGATTTTGGGAGAGAAATGTCATCATGTGTTCTGATCACTTGCCCAGTGTAATTTTCCTTAGGACAAAATAATGTTTTAATAGCACAATTGATTTGTCCATGTCCAGCCTGAAATTTCAAATTTAAGATAATAGAGAAAGATATCAGAGTGCTACTTGATGGAGTGTTCAAGAAGCTGGTTGGGAAAAAAAAAAAAATAAAAAAAAACCCCACCCCTCCAAAAAAACACAACTAACCAAAAAAAACCAAAAAAACCAAAAAAACCAAACCAAACCCCGACCAAAAAACCCACCACCAAAAAAAACTCTATGAAGGAAGACCTATATGGAAAGCTTTACCTAAGTTGGCATATGGTTTTATTGAGCCTGAAAAAATTACATGTCCAGTCTTAGAGAAATGCCCGCAACAGATATGAGATCCCATCTAAAGGCTGTGTAAATGCTGCAGCCCTTCAAAAAATAGTCAGAGTACTTACACTGAGAAGTGCTGGTCACTTATGTAAATAAAGGTTTATACTATTTTTTTTCTTTAATTCGCCATATCTGCTTAAAACTCTGAGACACTGTTTAGAAAACTGACAACATTTTCTGCACAGTGTCATCTATTTGTATGGGCACAATCACACAGTGTGGCCTGTTCATCCCTCAGACCCAAATTTTGATGATTAAATGGTATGATACAATGCTGTTAATTCTGGTATTTTTACTGCGGGATATGTAGTTGTAAATTTTCCTAAAATCTGTAGTTCTTGGGAGAAGCCAATGGAAGAAACTTGATAGTCTTTGTGATTGCAGAGGAACGTGTGAAAATACTGTCTTGCTGCATTTTGGAGGTTCAAAGTCACATTTAAAACTTTCAGTTTTGTGTTTGGCTAATGGTTACTGTTCTCTTTGGAGTTGATGACGGAAATGGGATGTTCAACTGCAAGTTAGTATTTGTAAATGCAACTTTCAGATAGGCAATAATAGCTATAGTAAGTTGAGATATAGCATCCTTGGAACATTTAAAGTGGCAGCTGTCACAGTCTAATACTTACCCTTCTTCCCATGTTTTTTCAAGGGTTAGCTTAGCACGAAGTGGATGGAAATAGATACTCAGCAATCCTTCCACTCTTTGGGCATGGCAGCTTTTTCTGCACACAAACTGAATGCCTGAACCTGACCTAGTAAGGTGTGGGTCACAGAGACTATGCATTGCTGGGTGTATGTGGAACATGTGGACTAAATGGGGGAAGATTGGCTTAGATCTTGACTTAGAAAAGTGTGCTCTGGTTATAGTTTACTATGTCTCTAATAGATGTTTCTCAGATATTTTATTCAGCAGGACTTCCTGCTATTGAAAGGCCCAGAAAAAAAATGCAACAACTGAACAAAATGAGCATAAGGATGCTAGTTTTGGTTGTCAGCCTATCAATTTGAATTGCCTGTACATGTCATGCTTTTTATAACGGTAGTAACAGGCAACATCCTACAGACCTTGATAGCATTAACATCAAACGATCATACAGCTACTGGGGAAAAGAGAGGGCAGCTGTGAGTGAGTAGTGCATTTCATATCATGTCTTTTTAAGAGGCAAGTTCCATGTCAGAAACAGCAGAAACAACAACAACAAAAAAGGGCTTTCAGCTGTGACCACGCTTAGGTGAACTGACTGACTGCAGATGGCCTCATAAATAATAAAACAAATAAGTGATAAAAGCAGCTTCAAACATCCTTTCTGTACTGAGACATATACTTGAGTGGGTCTTGTTGTCTTTATGCATTTTAGTTTACCACCCACAATACATAGCTGAAGCTCCCTTGTGATATGATGGGAAATTTTTAATTTTAAATTAATTTTAGAGGTACTGAAATATGAACGCACAGGAGGGTTGAGAATGCTGATGTGTGCCACATCCTTTTCTTCAGTTCTCACTGCTCCCTATCACTGAAGATTCTTAAATAAATTCTGTTACGTATTTGTAATTTATGCTAGTTTTCCATTTGATTGAAAACTTCTTACAGGTTCTGCAGGCAGAATAGTGGAGCTGAAGCTTGTTGCTCACACAGAAGTTGCAGCTGAAGGACAATACATATATAGAAAGAGGGAGAGGCTACTGAATCGGGTATCTGGCCCTGTTTCTCAGGCATGACTTCAGAAGCTGATCCATTTGGAGCAGATAAGCAAGCATTTCACTGTTAATATTTGTTCTGTACCCCTTCTTCATCCCCGTAGTGACTTAAGTTCCCTTGCAGTGTCCTTTCTGATAGCCCTGTGAGGAAAAAGAGAGCATGTGCTGTGGGTGGTGTAGCACTTCATCAGCTGGAACTGAATGCCCAGCCAATGGATTAATGTTTTCATAGCAGCCTGATGCTTGTATCTCTCAGGTATTTTTGCAGTAAAGCACAACTAGATTAAAGCAAGATGGCAAACACAGAGTGCTAGTAAAAGTTACCTGTGTTCTGAGCTCTTGTCTGAATTGCTCACCTGTTACAGGACTTCACAATGCTCCTCTTTATTCACTGGCTGGGCAGTCACAGGTCATCAGAGATGTTTTCTATCTCTGACCACAAGATGTGGGGGGTTTTCTCCATGGGTGAATATACTCATGATCTCTATTTTATTTATTTTTTTTTATCCCTGAGTCTAAGCTCAGAAACTAGACAACAAAATATTAAAACTTATTCAACAGACATAAATATTTAAATTTGAGGCGGCAGCTATATTGGATCTTTAAGCAGCTTGTGTTCTTTTCAAGCAAACAAGGAGTGTACTTGGAGTGTGGCACAGATGAGTGATGCAGGGTGTGCAAGCAGGACTAATATCTTTCATTAGATCGCTAATAAAGTCAGAAAGATGGATGGGCTTTTGGCAATGTGGTCCTATTTCTATGTCATATATACAAATGACTCTGCAATAACGAGTGCATGTAGCAAGATGTGTTATGCTCTAGTTTTGTCTTTGTATCCATTGATTTTAGGGGGCTGACATTAAAGTGAATGGCAGAATACAGTCCTGTTTCTGTCTGACAGAACCCTAATAGCTTCATTTTCTCAGTACCCTCTTGCACTTACATGGCCCCTACTTGGTTTTGCATGTAATGGTGCCCCAGTGCAATTTTACACGATTCAGGTGGTTATGAAAGCACACATATATTTTACAGTCTGTTGACAGAAAGGTACAATTCTAGCTGTATCCTAGGTGTGCAGAACCAGAAACATAAGCAAAGTGAAAAAAGGAAGTATGTAACTTATTTTCTTAGACCCACAAGGTTGCAAAAACAGGCATAGGCTCAAGTGCTGATTTCGATGGGTTATGTAGTATCTTCAGAAAGCCTCTGACTGTTCAGACATTCTTGTACTCTGATTTCAGTGGTCAATGTCAATCCTATGACCCAGTGCAATGCAAATAGGAAGTAAGAGGTACAAATAGAGAAAGGAAATAACAAGTGTCTTCATGTGTCTAGTCATTCCTCACTCTCAAAGGTGTCATTGAGCAGGATCGTATTATTCTTCATATTTTTTTTAATATTGGAGCAATTGTCACCAAAAAAAATGTTTAAATTATATTCAATCTGATTTCTGCATTTTTTTTTTTTAAATGATGTTCACTGTCTCAAACCCTCTGTTAGTTTTGCAGCAGATATTTCTTTATGCTTGATCTTTTCAACACCTTTCTCATTTACCATCAACCTCTCATAAAAGTCTTTGGAGTCATTGCTGTTAAACACACTTAGGATTTTTCAGAGCTCAGTCAAAAGAAGACAAATAGCAGAATTAAACCAGTGATGAGAAATCAATATTACAGTGCTGGACTCCCGATGCTGTGCAGTGCAGACATTGCACTCCCTTGACACGTGTTATGCCGTGTAGATTCCTCAGAGAGCTGGATGGGAGCAAAGCCCAAAGGTCACATTCTGTTGTCATGCAGGTGGCCTGGCGTTCATCACTATGCCAGGTCTTTGGCTGTGTTGTACTATCACTTCATCAGGTTTTGTTTACTTCCCCTGTCTATTCTACCTGTGTGAGTGGTGGGAAATCTTTTGGAAAAAAAATGTAGCTTCTGCTTTCTTACTCTTGTCCCTAAGTATGGCAGATGGCAGCTCAGTTTCAGAGCGTGCTCTAGCAGACTTTGATTAACACTTAGCAAGCATGGGCTTTCAGTTGAATGGCAACTTCCCGTTATTAATAATTATTGTTTTCACTGAAGTCCTTTTGCTGAATTGGTCAAAGTAAATTCCATGGTGATAGACTTAAAAGTGGAGAGTGTAGCTTTACTTCTTTAACAGAAAACAACAGGCTGTATTAGAAATAGAAATCAGATCATTTAACATCTGCTTTTGTATTTTATCTATGGTAGCAACCTTTCATTAATCAAACACCTTAATTTTTGAAACAAATACATTATCATTGAAAATTAATATCTTTAGCACACTTTACTCTTAGCCCAGTTCCATTTTCTTTAGAAGTGTCCCACATAATTTATTTTCTGGATAGTAAGGCGATGGTGTTGGTAGCCTCCTCAGCATCCTCCTTCAAGCTCTGCATGGTGGTAGCTGGTAACTTTATGAAAGTAAAAGGGGCAGTGAAAGACTAGAAGAAATTAGGGAGCTTTAGAGATTTCCTTGAGATTCACTGGACCTTTAGAATGAGTAAAAGTAGTATTACTCAGGAGTTCAGTTCACATTCTTCCTTTCTTAAAGACTCAACTGCTAAGTATACTTCATGAAGCTATGTATCTGTCTGTGGAGTTTAATAGTCCTGGGATTTACAGCTGATTTTTAGAAAAAACATAAAGTAAATGTCACCTGCTTTCTCTTCCTTTCTCACCACCAGTTGTTGTATTGCTCTCCAATGCCTGGTGCCACTGACTGCAAAGCTTAACGTTGTTGGACATGTGTACAGTCCAGGATGTGTTTTCCCACTCTTACTATTCCCATTCAGAGGAACAGGCTGACAGAAGTTCCTCCCGGAATTCCTTTGTGTTACATGGCAACTGCTGTGGTGAGATTGTCATCACAGGGGAGATACCTGTAGACTGTTGTAGGTTTGGTTGGGATACCAGGTCTGCAGGCTGTACGTGGGACTTCTCATGTCAGGAGTGTGGTGAGCTCCAGCAGTGTTGTATGCTGCTCAGGATATTGCAAATTACTTCCAGTAATTACTTCCTTGGGATTCATTGCACAGGAGTTGTAAGGTGCAGGGGAAACTTCCAAATTTTCTCATGTTTTTTTGTACATGCAGGAGTGGACATTTTGTGTTCCCTAGACAAGTGGAAGGTATTAATGAGTGGGCTGAGGGGGATTACCCTCTCCTGGTGGAGTTGTAGGGGATTGTAAAGATTCAAGACTGAAAACTGTTTGCAACCATGAAGAGTGTTCAAAATAGCCTTCTATTTTGAACATAAAACATAAAAACATAGGGAGTATTTTCAACTTGGTAAAATAAACCAGAGCCCTGGTGAATTCCAATACTATATGGTAAATAAGAGAAGTTCAGGAAGCACAGTATCCCAGGGAGGATTGCCCAGGGAATCTCTGAAACTGTAACTTAATTAGAGGCAGAGCTTGAGGAATGAGCTCTGGAATGAGCCCACCTCTGGCTGAGGCATTTGGCAGGACCAAGTGCAGGTCTCACCCTGGCTCTGGATTGGTTTTGTAGGGCCTTGGGGGCTTTGCACAGCTGCAGTGTGAGAATCCCAAACAGGCATCTATATAAAAGATCATAACATTCTGCAAGTATTAAACCATAGCTGCTTGCAGAATATTTTGCCTTTTATATAAGCAAAAAATCAAAGACTTTTTTCACAGCCCTGCGGAAGCTAATCATGACCTCCAGGAAAGGAGTTGTGAAATTCCTTTGGGAATCATGATTCTGAAGCAGTAACTTATATGAACAGTGCTATTGAGGAAGCAAAACTGCTCACCTGACTCAAATGGTTTGTCCTAGATGGGTACAGCACTTCATAAGTATTTACTAATGTTTACATTTTTGAAGTAGTTTAATAAATTGTTATGTATTTAATATAGAGTGCTCAGTACTTGAGATATTGCTGGTTTTGCCTATTCTTTAGACAAACTGTGCATATATCTGTGATAATGGATTATGTCTTAATAAACATACCCACCTATCTGCTTCTGGGCATAGTCTTAAAAGTAGTAGAGTATCATATTCTGCTTTTAAGAGGATTTGTGTAAACACTTCCATCAAAGTCCAGAACTTAAGTCTGACTTAGCTTCATGTAACTAAAAGAACACAGAATAACCTGCCTTCTTTCTAAAACTGGTTTGGTTTTTTTTTTTCTTCTCATAAGCTGTGCACTCATGTTTGCAAGCTGAAGCAGCTTGTAAATATATTACTGGGAAAGACATGAGGTCAAATAGATTTCTTACTGAGTTCTGAAACTGAGATTTCAGTTAAGCTTATAGGGAATTTTAACTGCGTATTCAGAGAGTACCAGGTCTCGGTTTTCTATTAGAGATAGGTCAGCTAGAATGGTTTAGACTGCCCTGTCATGCCTATAGCTGTGAAACTTTCCAT
Source organism: Ceryle rudis (assembly GCA_033439905.1). Lineage (NCBI taxonomy): Eukaryota > Metazoa > Chordata > Aves > Coraciiformes > Cerylidae > Ceryle > Ceryle rudis. The sequence continues at coordinate 18,058 of JAAGNO010003091.1, read as the reverse complement.
GCGTTTCAGATCAGAGTTTTGAAACCTGGAAGTGTTCTCATTATGTCACTTCCCTTGCTCATGGTGCTATTTGTGTGTTTGTGTCCACGTTGGAGCAATGGCTTGGTGTTTCCAAAGCAAGCTATTGCAGCTCTTCTCTCCATTAGAATGGTGAGGTTTGAGCTTTTACCTCAGAACTGTGGGTTGCTGCTGAACAGAAATTCTACCTACTGCTCAGTTCAAATCAAAATAAAGCCCTTTGAGTATAGCTTGCATATGTCTGTTCTTACTCTAGACCTAAATACCTTAACGTGGTTAGACCAAAGTGCCAGTCACTTGAATTAATACAGACTGAGAGATGTAATGAAACTATACTACAAGTAACTTTGTAACAGCTTCTAATGCTGTCCTTTTATTGTATTTGTCATATAATAACAACACAGGCTCACTCAGACAAAATGTCAGTTTGGAAAAATGGGATATTCCTAAACTGTTCTAAAAAGACATTATACGAGTAATTAAACAAAGCTAGGTGTCAGGATGACAGATGTATTCACAGTGTAATCTCTGTGTTGCCTTCTTGCTGAGAGCAATGTCACTGCTGACTTCCTTGCTGAATGTATGTATTCAGAATGTAATATTTTCTCATATTTCAGTTTACATATGTAGGTGCTCTGAAGAAAAATGATTCCATTGAAGAATGCAGATTGTTATAGGCTGAAAGCTGAGTTAAGATTTCAGAGTAGGGCCTTTATAGTTTATCAGCATGAGTGTTTGTGGATCTTTCAAAGACACAGAAGTCATGCATTCAGCTTGTTGCTTATTAACAATTCCTGTGCTGGACAGAACCTTTCTTCCCTTTCAGCTCAAATCCTGATAATAAGTCTCAATTTTTAAACAATCCTACTACCTTGCCATTCACAACAGAAGGCTGTTTTCTTTAAAATGTGCCTTTCTTAGGGTTATTTTTCATCCTGCTGGGTTCAGGGAAACATCTCTACGAAGAATCAAAATAGGAGGCTGAAGAAGAATAAAATGAGCAATGCAAAGTTTGCCAGGACCTTTTGATCAGCAAAAGATTGAGGATGCTATATCAGGCAAGTTGTGAATTGTGGGTGTTTAATTAGGTGCTGAGCAATAATAAGCTATATACAAATTCAGTACACATCAATTTTAATTTTTGCTATCCATACCTGTGTCACTTCAGCCTAGAAAAATATATCTGCAGAATAATTTTAATTAGGAAAACCCTCTTTAGGATTTAATTTCTCTTTTGTGTAATATCACAAAATACATGTTTCTTCCCTTGTTCTTTTCATTAAGGATATATAGCTAGCAAGTGATCTGATTAGATGATATCTTCTTTTGGCTAGTTTGTAACAATTCAGTATGTAATTCAGTATTGCAATTCAGAATAGCACAGAAATTTGAATTCTTGAAGATCAATAAATAGCATATGTGCTTTACCATGATTTGTCATTGATGCAAGCTATGCTAAGGGCGAATTAAAACTGTCTGCTTTCTACTACACTTTGCTGAGAATTTGAAATCAAATTTAGAATTACAGTCCCTTTCTCTTGCTGTGATCTGCTGGAGGCACTTGGGATGATCAAACCTAGGGTGAGAACCTATCTCAAAAGTACTGTTGCTTCTGTGATGCAATTTTCACTCTTTTATAATCAAATTAGATAACCTACCCTTTCTCAAACAAGTCCAAGGGCCACCCTAATATTTTTGAAAACAACAGATGGACATAATATTAGATATTAATTTAATTTACAACCAAAAAGAAAAACAGTTTATTGATTTTTTTTTTCATATCCTTGTTTCTGTTTGCTTACTTGTAATGAATGAGAATATGCATGCCATTTTTTCAAATTTTTGGTTAAAAAGAAAAGCTTTTTGATTACTTTTTGGACCAGTTTCCAATGTCTCCTGAGACACTGGTTGAGTAACATTGTTCTACGATATAGATAAAGCATAGCTGGATGAGGCACAACTTGAGAGAAAAATGGTTCTTGACTGAGCTTCCTTAGAAAGTGAGAACAATCACAGTCTTATCATACTTGCCTCCAGTTACGGGCAGATACCTTTAACACCACTCTAATGAACAAACAGTGATTTCTATTCTTACTACATTATAATCTAAAAATGGTTTTAAACTGAGCAACACCCTGCACTGGGAAGAAGAAAAGTTAATGAAAAGCATGTGTATTGGAAGGTGCTAGTAAGCATGTTTTGTGATTTATTTTTTTTTACAATTTACTTTTGATTGAAGTTACCTGACACTCAAAATATTTATTTATTTTTTTTTTAGAAAGCAACAGCTTAGAATTGAAAATCACTAGTGGATCATATCTGAGTCAGTTATTACTATGAACAGTAAAGAATCATAACCTAAAAGAAAGACTGAAAGTTTACTCTAATTTTTTTTTTTTTTTTTTTTTTTTTTTGAGTTTCCTCCTCGCCTGACGCACTTTTCGGACACGCAGCTCCCATTTTTCCCCTCCCTTTCCAC
>JAAGNO010003091.1:0-15461 GCA_033439905.1 Ceryle rudis | reverse complement strand
TTTTTGTATCTGAGTTTCCTCCTGGCCTGAAGCATCTGTAGGAAACTGAGCTTCCAATTTTCTCCTTCTGTTCCGCATACAGGTGTAAGGAATAAAGTAGCAATTTAAATAAAATATGTGCCTGTGAACCCTATTCTTTCTGTTTGAAAAGCTGGTTGTTACAATCCACAGATGAAATCAGAAATGAATGTGCTGAATGAACTCTGTTTAATATTTATGATCACATACAAGAAAGCCTTTAATGGAGTTGTGAATGAGAGCAACAAAGTAAGTAATTTAAAAACACGTTTTAAACTTTAACTTTCAGGAAGACTCAGAAGAGGTCTCTGTATCACCCATGCTGCCATGGTTAAATCCTTTGCCAAATTCAGCTGTGGAAGAGGGATGGTATCTACTGGTTTGCTATAGGAAAAAATGGGTATAGAATCTGAGAATTATACTTGTTTGCCTTGTGGTGTTAAAATCTGGGTGTGCTTGCACACACTTGTGCACTTGCATGGCATTGTATATAAGATAAGCAATACTAGGTCATACCTATCACTGAATGAAAGGAAGTGAGAACGGGTGTGAGACATGTCCCTGAGAACTGCCAGAAAATCAAAATTCACCTGAGTGAAGAGAGTTGTTTTATAGAAGCTTGGTAGGGCTTCATCCTTCTTTAGGAAAATGGGACTGGTAGTTCTGTATTATTAAATAAAGGTACTGAATAGATAGCTCTGCAGACCAGATGCTGACTGCTATGGCTGGTCTTAAATTTTACATGAAAGAATGGAAATTCTGGCACTGGACTTGATCCCTGGTAGGTATCTGGAAATTTCCAATAAGGTGACACTGCCTCTGGCAGATGTTGTCAGAGCACAAGCCAGTGCTTTTAGTTGTGCAGGATGCCTGTGTGCAGTGGTAGTATGCTAATACAAGGTTTGCATCTCACTTTCAGCTGAAGAAAGAGTGACAAAAACTATATCTCTTTGACAGCCCTCAGGATACTGGGTACTGAAAAGCACTGCTTTGCACAGCAGGGACCACTGGCGATGTGCAGAAAGGCTAAAGATGTGCAGAGGCAGACAGATCCTTTGTCTAAAATCAAGTCCAAGATAGTGACTATTTCATGATTCCTTGTATGTAAATCAACAAAGCTGAATTTGGCCTGTTTTTTTCTGATGTAATGATAGTGGTGGAAATCAAATGTTTTTTCTAAATAAGCTGGATTTAATTCTTATTGCAGTGAGCAAGGCATCAGGAGGTGGCTCTGTGATAGCTACAGTAACATGTAGTAAGTTGAGAACAGTTTTTCAAATATCACAGACCATCAAATACAAGAAAATTTAGAGGTGTTTTTGAATGACCTTTTGGTAAAATGGCTAAGTAAAGGGTGTGTCAAAGAAAGACAGAGGTGAGTGGATGTGAAAGTAAATGTTTTGTCTGCAAGCCTCAAAATGCTGAGGAGTTGAGCACAAGTAAAACACCCAAATGGTAATAAAACACCCATAAAAGGAGTGCCTTTGAACCACTGTGTCAGATCATTCCAGTGTTTTGATGAATGTGCAGCTGTCATTGAAGTGAAACAATGTTGATGAAATGTGTAAAATATGGATGGGGATAGCAAATAAAAAATTACTCCAGTGTAAATTATTGCTGCCTTCAATGCTTCTTGATTTCAGAGCTTAAGCAAGTCCTACTGTGAATTGTTTCTTGGTGGTAACTATTGAAAGTGCTCAAATCCAGAGGTTTTCTTGTATTTTGCTTTTCTTTAAAACTAGATAACAGTGATGTTTTCTTAGTGAATGGAATATTGTTTAAGGAGGTGACGAAAACCCAGTTTGCGTTTGGTTTCTTCAGGAAGGCTTCGAAGCTCTGCTCAACATAAATACTACAGTGCTAGTAGGAGACAGGGGACTAGTAGGTAAAAAAAAAGTATTTTTATATCTGCAGAAAAGTGAGATGTTTTCTCCAAGAACGTTCTTGCCTCAGAAGGAGCACTGGCATACATGATGGAATTGAAATAAGTGCTGGTTCAGCCTCCTGATGCGCTGCTTTGATGTCATCGTGGGTAATGTCTTGAGCCTGTTTGCGGGTTTGTGTGTGGAAAATTATCTATCCAAAAGTGGAATGAGATTAACAGCTTTACATAGTCTGATGAAGGAAATGGCTGCCAGGTATGAAGACTTGGAAAAGACTAATGCAAAAAAAAACCCTTACTATATATAATCTCTGACATTAGCAATAAGAGTAACATAATAGAATTCAAACCACTCAGAGAAAATAAATATGAAGTCCTGCTTATGAGGTGTGTATCAATGTATTCTACAGTTATCCATTATTTATTAGACACATCAAGCTAAAAACATAAACTTGGCTACTCGCTTGTTTCAGGTCAATATGTAAATGCCTCAGCAGAAAGTGGCTATAGTGTTTTGCTTGTGATAATGAAACTGGATTTTAATGCCTTTTACTCAAGCAGCAGAGGTAAAAAAGTTGCCTCTTTTGCCACTGTCTTTCAAATTCTTTATAATAAGAGCAACTCTAACTCTGGGGAGTGGAAGGAGTTATTTAATGGGAGACTGGGGGAAAACTACCAGCTTCACATCAAAGTTTTGGATTTTATTAGAGTTAATTTTTTGATATAGGTTATCCCCATCTCTCTTGAGGTATGCATGTGTACATACACTTGCTTTTATATAGTAAATTAAAAAAGGCAAACTAAACCCAAAATATTTCTTTTTATTATATAAATCATCCATACTACTCTGAAGTCATATTCACCCCAGAACTAACACATCTATTAGAAGTTAATGGTTTACTTATTTTTATAGTTTCCATCTAGTCACTTCAAAGTCCACAATGGATTTATCTTCACAAGAGTCTCTAAAGATAGTGAAGAACACATATTTCCACTTTACAGGTGGGATTTAACTGGACAAAGACCATTAGAGATACTAGTTCTAGTCTTTTTCCAAGTACCGGTCTCTGTTTTTGTTCTATCCCAACCTCTCAACAGGCTAGCAAAAAGGAGAAGAATCAGAAACTCAGATTCGGTTTCTGCTCTGCAACGCAACTGACATTTTGGGGGTGCTGCTTTGAATCTCTAATAGTATTTTCTCTGCAATACAGGAGCAGTAACAATTCCCAATCACTTAAGAGCATAAAAAAAGTACCTGAGAAATTGTGATGAAGAGCGGAAGTTACTTTTACAATGTACCCAAATAAACCTATAACGATATTAATTTTCTTTTTTTCCCTGTATTTAAGTCCAGCATCTTCCTCCTCGGTGCTAGTTGATGGTGAGGAGAAGGCAGACTCAGTGTCCTCCATTACACTGTCCTGTGCAGCTGCAGAATAGAGCAGTATTAGAGAGCCAGTGTGATCTGCTTTCTAACAATGCACATTGCCTAAAAATTACTAGTGCATTAACCAAGAATGTGACCAGAAGATCAAGGGAGGTTGTTCTCCCCCTGTACTCTGCCTTAGTGAGGTCACATCTGGAGTACTGTGTGCAGTTCTGGGATCCTCGGTTCAAGAGAGACCAGGAACTACTGGAAAGAGTCCAGCAGAGGGCTATGGAAATGATTAGGGCACCAGGGCATCTCTCCTACCAGGAAAGGCCAAGAGACCTGTCACTGTTTAGCCTCAAGAACAGAAGACTGTGAGGGGATCTTATCAATGCTTATTAATATTTAAAGGGCAGATGTTGAGAGGATGGGGACAGACTCTTCAGTGGTTCCCAGTGATAGGACAAGGGGCACGGGCACAAACTGTAACAGATGAAGTTCTACTTGAACAGAAGCTAAAACTTCTTTCCATTAAGGGTGACAGGAGAACTGGAACAGGCTGCCCAGAGAGGCTGTGGAATCTTCTTCTCTGGAGACTTTCAAAACCTGCCTGGATGCATTCCTGTGCAACCTGCTCTAGGCAACACTGTTCTAGCAGGGAGTTTGGATTTGATGAACCCCAGTGGTGCCTTCCATCTCCTACCTTTCGGTGATTCTGTGACCAGTCTTAATGATGCACAAAATATAATATCAGGCACAAAAATGTACCTCTTTCATGAGTAGCAATGCTGGAAGTTTAAGGTTTTGACATGTTATTCAACTGTTTACTCTTTGTGGGTATGTGAATATTTCATATGGTACACTGTCATGAAATAGTCTGCTTCTTTATACTGAACTGTACATGAGAGTTATTCTAGAAAAATACAGGAAAGAAGAGTTTGGCAACTACTGTAAGTGGAAAATTTAAACGTGATTCAGTTTTTAATTAACAGAGTCATTCTCTTTCATCTCTCTGCTAAACATATAATTCTAGCTGGTCCTTCATTAGCACAGCTTTCATCAATGTGAAGATAAGTAATTTCTTAAACACAGCTTTAAGATTCAAGTTCAGTATGAATTTTGTTTGCTATCTAAAAATGTGTTGCATTTTTTAAAGTGTGGGGTTTGATTGAACATGTCACAAAATATGTTTCTTGTGAGTTTTTAATTTTTTTTTTTTTCTTTTTGGGGGAGGTGATAGTGTTCCAGATGCCAGAGACACTCTAAATCCCTTCAAATAGATATAATGTCTGTCAGACACAGTTAAGAATTAGTGAAGGAAAGGTTGAAAGTAAATTGTGTGAGCAGAGGTGGATGTACTATTACATAATTTATTGCAAGAAGTGTTTTGTAAAATTAATATAAAAATCTAATCAAGTCTTTAGAGGTTTAAGAGGAAAAGACGGATTACATCAGCTCCATTTTGTTCTGTTTCCTGGTTAGTGAATTCCAGCTGACAGCCTAGGAAACCCAAACCTCATTACCATATTTTGAAACATCTGTTAAGGAAAATAGATCTGGTTGCCAGAATTCATCTTCCTTTCAGAAGTGCCAACTATGTGAACAGAACCATTATTGCTTAGGTAAGGAAGAATCTGTTCAGCTTTGCTGTCATCAGCCACATTAAGGCTTTATTTGGTTCAGAATATGTGTGATTAATTCAGGGAAGCCGTTCATACAATGTTATCATAATTACTGAAACATGATTTTTTCTTCCTTGTATTTAATCTGAGAAATAATCCTTGGGTATCAGCCATATTCATCTTAATTTCACATTTTAACAGCTTGCTACCTGTTAATGTTATAATTGTGAGATCAACTGCCACTCTGTAAATGATCTTCAGAATCCAGGTTCTGAAGTTGTGTTTTATGTGAAGGGAGATGGTGTCCTTCAGTCCATGGTCTTGAGCCAGTGGTTCACACTCTGCTTGTAACAATAGACACCATAACTACCTGCCTCTTCAGTGGCCATGTCACCACATCCACTGACCTTCCTTTCAGATCTCTAGTTTTGAACTTCTGTGGTTTTGATCTCTGTAACTAATCCAGGGGGAGGTTGCTAATGTAAGGCTGCTAATGTGAGATTTGCTGTTTGCATGCAAAGGAAGCATTCTGAATGGTTTAGCAACATACTGTTATGGTGTGTCTTTAGGTTCTGGTTTATATTTAAAAAAAATTATCTTTCATTTGTAATCCTCTTCTCAAGGCTTTCTCCCATGATACAGAAAGGGACTGGTAATTAACTGCTGCTCCAGCCGTGTCCAGTGTCACAGGAGAAGGACTCTAGTCCACTGTCACAGCTGTTGGATTGCTTTACTGTTCTGGGTTTGGGGCTTGTTTTGAAATATTCTTAATGGTTTTGTTCCACTAGCATGGATGAGTTAGATGACCTTTGGCAGTATGTTCAGCATTCCGATATTACAAGTAGCCAAGACAGGATGACATTCATACACCTTTCCTTCCCCTGTATCTCTGATGGACATTCTTGCACGTAACTCTGTTGGTATAATTGATAATAATAAATGTCACTTTACTACTTTTGTTTAAGAGATACAAAATATGTTGTTAGACATTTCTTAGAGAAATGTATCTTGATATGGTAAGATAAATTTAAAAAAAAAAAAAAAGGGAGGTGAGGAGAGAATGTGGCCTTCTTCCATACTTCCCACTGCTCAAATATGGGATGTAGGGAGCTGGCTTGGGGGATGGAATGAAGTGGCAACTCCTAGGTGAGCATTTACCTAGAGGAGAGTGTAGTTAAAATGGGCTGCCTTGCTTAAATGAAAAAGAAGACATGCTGTTGGTTATGGACAAAGCATGACTCAGTAAGACCCATGTTTTTCAAAACATTTCTTTCCAATAGCAGTCAATTCTTCATCCCTCTGTGCCTGTGGAAGCAGTTATTCTTCATTTTTCTGCCTGTTAGGGTTGAAAATTCTTCTCTTTGTGACATCTATCTGTTACTGAACAATTTTTGCTATTTCCCCCAAAACAGGGCTCCTGATTCAAGAGGGGCCTCTCAGTGAGACTGCCTTTTGAATAACAAATTGGGCTAATAAAAACCCATCTTTCAGAGGCTGATGGAATTTCAATAGCCTGATCTCAGCTGTATCAAAAATGTAGAGAATCTGAATGCTCAGGTACACCTCTGAAAAATTAAGAGATCACTTCCTTATTATCAGTGTAGACCTGGGGACTGGGAATGGTGGTAGTTGTTGTTGCTGTCTTTTGGACAGTTTTCTGTTTTCTTGAAAGAAAAATGTCTTTCTTGATCTCTGCCTCTGTGTCCCAGTCTCTCCTTTGAGAACTTTCTCTGCCTTCCCTGCTGCAGCTCTCAGGAACGTGTTGCGTGGAAAACATACTTCTGAGACATGCTTAGCATGCTCCCATTCACCAGGTGTCAGGAAAAAAAAAAGGGGGGGTGGGGCTTACATGCAACACCTCAACCTATTTTGGACCTATTTTCACACCTATAGGTAATGTGGCAAATTTTGCCTAAGATTATGTTTTCCCTCCCCAGCATAGCTACCATTTGATTTCTTGGAGGCTGAACTTCCTGGGAAATTCTCCCTGATACTTCCTTTCTTGCTTGAATGTCATACAAAAGTTTGGAAGTAAAATCTTGTTGCTACTTTTTGTTTGTCCCCTATTTCATATGCTGTTACCTCTCCTTCTCCTCTTTTTGCTTTTCTCTCTAAAGGTTGAGACTGTTTAAAGTAATTTATGCTTCTGCATTTTGAATTTTTCTGAGCTGTTTATAATGTGATTGCCAAATGCTTTTGTGACTGAAAGAAACTAGAGAGAACCCAAGGGTGTAATACAAAATACTCTGAGTGACTCGAAACCAGAAAAGACTTGGGCTGAACATACCATCACAATTTGACCTTCCTGTAATTTTATGGGACTGTGAAGGTCTACTGGTACAGAATTTATTTTTTTTTAATTCTGTTTGTAATACAGTCAGCACACTAGGGTGCAGGTCCATTCCTGAGTATACTGCAGCTCAAATAATAATAACAACCTGTATTTCTATGTGTCTAACCTGCAGGTTACCTGCTTGAAAAATAGAATGTCATTCAGCAGCAGAGTGGGTTGTATACGTGTGTGAGCAACAGAAATTTTCCTGGGAACCCCTCCATTGTCTGCTCCCTCTCCCTCAGTAACTCCTCCTTCACCTTCCTCACCTCTTATTCTGTCTGAGTTATCTGAGGGTGCAATATGTATTTTTAGGGACTAGTGCTTTTAGAGGGTTGTAAGGTTATCTGAGAGCAAGGGCTTTACATACAAAAATACAGTGCTACTAATTCAAAATCATCTGAATTTGTGTTAACAGCTGCAATGAGCTATTAAATTAATTTTTAAAAAATAATGTATTCCCCACTCTCTTGGACTGAAAACGGGAGGGACTGAATTCTTAGCAGTGGCAAAGGAGAATTGTTCTGAGTTAATTTTCATTACCTGCTTAATTACTAATACTTTGTGAAATCATATTTTTAACAGCTATTATTTTTCTGTCCCATGCAATAAAAGCCACATGATTACACAATACTGTAGGTCACCCAGTGGTAGACTACATTAATGAACATGCCATAGTTATGTCTATACATTTCCTCCTCTAGAAGTGAAAGGGACTATTTTACCGTCTCCCTCACTATTTGTGGGGACACGAGGAGTAGGCTTCTGTATGGTGGAGCAGAGCATTGGGTCAGACTCCTTTCTTTGGTTATGAGATTTGGCTTTATATCAAAGTAAATACAGTTTCTTCTAACATGATGAGAGTTGGATTGAAGCAAGATGCCAGTGGCCTGCAATAAAAGAAAATTTTGCCCCTAGTTTCTTGGGAGCAAGTTTTATTCCTTGGTAAAGAAAGCAGAGCTGTACTAAGATTCTTTATCTAATCTCTGAAAAATGTTACTGTCCAAGGGCTGCTTCATGGTGTATCACACCATGTCTAAGCTCCATGAGCCCTCTAAATCTGGGTGCTCAATCTGCTAGTATGTCTGAGACCATTAAAATTCAGCAGTATACACTGGGTGAGAAAACAATATAAATGCATTGTAATGTAATATTTATTCTTTCTCTGGGGAAGCTTTCAGATAGGTTAGGGTTCAGAGGAATGGGCTGTGCTGGATTAAGCTTCGGTGTTAAGGACATTGCTCCTTTCAGGTGTCCATACACTGAGCCGTGAGAGACCAGAAGGTACGTGGTGGAGAGACAGAAGAATGCTTTAGCATCCTGCTGAAGACTGGCTAAATCCAACAGACTGAGGGTAGTTTAAAGTAAAGCACTGAACTTGTGAACTTCAGTGTCCAGAGAGCCATTGTGGGTTTTGCACATTGTTTCTGCAGTCCTTGTTGTGGAGACAGTAATTGTTAAGAGGGTGGATGTCCAATAACACAATATCTTAGCTTCAGCACTTTAATCTCACAGAATAAGTCTGTGGGAACACTGCAGGAAATCAGAACCATAGTTTAGTAACATTGGTAGAATTGTTTCTTCTGCTTATAAGATCATGACTAAACATTTATGTCCCTTTGGGGTGTATTTGTTGTTTTAATTTTCACACTGGATGAATAACTTAGTGTGCAATTCTTTATGATTGCTTTCTCTTAAAACACTTTCAGTGTATTTGCTATGAATACAAATGTATAATGCAGAAAGTAAGTGCCATAGTAGTCAACAAAACCTATCTATCATTATTTATTCACTCAGCAAAGCTATAAAAAACGTTTACTACATAATAGACCAAAGTTATTCCTTTTGTTCCACCATTTATTTTAACTGAGTTGTACCGGGGTAAATGTGAACCAATAAATCCGTGTAATAGCTCCTCACCTGGTAAGATGTAACATGATTTTAAAATTATTCAGATGTGTTTCAGGACTTTGTTGTCTTTTACTGTGATTCTTTCATAACTGTCAGATCACGCTTTGTTTAACAGTTTCATGGAGCCAATTGACAATGAGTTTTATGTTACTGGTTCCATTGCTGTTATATAGCTTTTTATGGTTACTGGCTTACTTATTAATACAAAACAAAGTAAACCATGAAACTACAGGAACAGCCATACCAAAGATTAGATCAGAAATGGAGAGGAGCCAAACGTTGAACTAGGACATCCTTCTCCACTTCAATGCATTTACAGCTATGATCAGAATCAAGAGAGGGAGCTGTGTAGCACAGCTGTTGCCCAAAGAAACCTTATTTCAGCACTGTGCGTGCTCCTGGAATATCCCATGTATTTGCCACTGAGATGACAGAGTAACAGACTGGTGGAGGTTGGAAAGGACCTCTGGGGATCATCTAGTTCAACCCCCCTGCTAAAGTAGGTTTGCCTGGAGCAGGCTGCACAGGAACATGTCCAAGCGAGTTTTGAAAGTCTCCAGAGAAGGAGATTCCACAACCTCTCTGGGCAGCCTGTTCCTGTTCTCCTGTCATAAAGGAAAGAAGTTTTACCTTATGTTAGATGGAACTTCCTATGTTCCTGTTTGTGTCCATTGACCCTTGTCCTGTTAGTTGGCATGACTGAAAAGAGACTGGGCCCATCCTCTTAACACCTACCCTTTAGATATTAATAAGCATTGATAAGATCCCCTCACAGTCTTCTGTTCTTGAGGCTAAACAGTGACAGGTCTCTCGGCCTTTCCTGGTAGGAGAGATGCCCTGGTCCCCTAATCATTTCCATAGCCCTCTGCTGGACTGTTTCCAGTAGTTCCTGGTCTCTCTTGAACCGAGGAGCCCAGAACTGCACACAGTACTCCATATGTGACCTCACTAGGGTAGAGTACAGGGGGAGGAGAACCTCCCTTGTTCTGCTGGTCACACTGTTCTTAAGGCACCTGAGGATACGATTGGCCTTCTTGGCCACAAGGACACATTGCTGGCTCATGGTTAACTTCCTGTCCACAAGGACTCCCATGTCCTTCTTTGTGGAGCTGCTTTCCAGCAGGTCAGCCCCTAACCTGTACTGGTGAATGGGGTTATTCCGTCCCAGGTGGTGGACACTACATTTGCCCTTGATGAACTTCATTAGGTTCCCCTCTGCCCAACTTTCCAGCCTGTCCAGGTCTTGCTGAATGGCAGCACAGCCTTCTGGTGTGTTAGCCACCCTTTCCAGTTTTGTATCATCATCAGACTTTGTGAGCGTGCACCCTGTCCATTCACTGAGGTCATTGATGGATATGTTGAACAAGACTGGACACTGTACTGACCTCTGGGAAACACTGTGAGATTTAGGACTCCAACTAGACTCTGCACCACTTATCACAACCTTCTGAGCTCTGTCATTCAGCCAGTTCTCAATCCACCTCACTGTCCTCTCATTAGGACCCAAGGATTTGTTGGTGTCCAGTTTGCCTAAATGATCTCTAACCCAATCCTCCTCAACCAGGGGAGGCTCTTCCTTTCTCCAGACCTTCTCTCTTACTGCAGGGGACTGGGATTCCCAAGGGCCAGCCTTAGCAGTAGAAATTGAAGTAAAGATGACATTCATTAGCTCTACCTTCTTTGTATCCATTGACATCAGGACACCCACCTCAATCAGCACTGGGCCCACATTTTCCCTACTCTTCCTTTTGCTACTGATGTACTCAAAGAAGCCATTCTTTTTGTGTTTTATATCATTTGCCAGATTTAATTCCAAGAGGGCCTTAGCTTTCCTTGTTGCATCTTTGCATACTCTGGCAACAGTCCTATATTCCTCTCCTGTGTGCTCTACTTGATTTTTTTACTCATAGGGATGCAGCAATCTTGAGCTTGGAGGAAGTGGTGCTTGAATATGAACGGGCTCTCTTGGGCCACCCTACATTCTAGAGTCCTAACCTATGAGATTTCTCCCAAGTATCTAGACCTCTAGTTCTTCCTGTTTATTCCCCATACTTTGTTCGTCGGTGTACAGGCATTTCAGAGAGGTCACTGAACGTGGAGGGGTGCAAGACAATCCACCATAGCCTTGAGTTGGTTGGCCTTTTGGCTCTCATCTTGGAAGGCAGCTGAGGAACATTTGTTGCTGCTTTTATTGGCCTGGCTTATTCTCCAGTAGGATGGGATGGCTTGTGCATTGCCATCCTGGACCCTGCCTCACCAAGCTGGCCAGCCTACTGCCAAAGAATCCCCTGCCTCTTTGAGACAGGTGTAGTCCAGCCCTTCCTAACAGCATGTAATTATTAAAGAATGTCCCATTGTCATAAACCCCAAAACCCTTGCAACAGCACCAGCCATGTAGCCAGAGGTTGATATTCATTATTCTTCTGGTTCTGGCTGCTTCCTTTCCTGTACTGGTAAAATGGAGAAAAAGATAACTTGAGTCATGGTTTTTTTGGGTCACCAGGGTACAAGGTACCTCTTTCTCAGCAGTGTCCACGGCAGGAATATGGTTTTGAAATCACCTATCTATGTCCATCTCAGCCACTCTAATGCTGCATAGCCATGTGACGGTTTCTTGCAACTCAGCCACCTGGTGTAACAGATCATTAACCTGCGCACACTCTGCGGGTACTTACTTACCTTTACATCAGGAGAAGGGTCTAGGTGCTTGCTGCAACCTACCACCTATACTGAAGTATCCTTTCTGTCCAGGTCCATCTGAGTGGATATGCCAGACTTCTCAGGGGGTTTCTGTGTAGGAACACTGGTTTTAGCTCTTAGGCAAGTGCTCACCATTTTGAGAGAGACCTAGAGCACTTCCCTGGGCTGTGGACCTACAAGCACGGTGCGGAGCCCTCCCTGTGCACCCTCCCATGTGAACTGTTGTGCCACAGTCTGGCTGACTTGCCAGGCCCTGTTTCCCTGCCATGGTCACAGTGCTCTGGCTCACTGTTTTTCCTTAGGGATTGCTGGCTGGGCTCCTAGCAGGTCTGTCTGCTCTCCCTCAGGTTTCCCTGGCTCTAGGAACCCCTTGTATGCCTCAAACTAGTGCTTGGCCACAGAATTGACCATTGCTGCCACTGCGGCATTCTTTGCTGACTGAGATGGGGTTAACACATGGTGGCAAGAGTTTAGAGAGAAGGATTGAGGATAAGGATTGTAGTGCAAGCACTAACATAACAGAGGCTGTAAAGAGGTTGTGATGCCACTTTGTATTGTCTCTCTTAATTGGAAAAATCAGAAAGGGGATCCAAGCCAATGTGCTTTCAAATCCTGGCTGCAGTACATCCTGTTCTTTTAGAGCTAGGTAGACACCAGCTGTGTGCCAGCAAGATGCTGTGATTGGTTTTCCTTCACTACTTTCTGGGAAGCAGAGATTCCTAATTTTGTCTTCATCCCATGTGGGAAATCCAGATTATCTTCCTTTCCCCATTAGAAAATTCTCCATGTTCCTGATCCTCACAAACACTGTCCTTGGCATGTTCTTTTGTCTGAATCCATGCCTAGCTTAATAGATACTCCATGAGTGGCATGTGGCAATCCAGAAAAACCCAACAACACCTAAGCAAAATAAAAACTCAAACCAAAACACCACTCAATATGAAAGGAAGACAAACATCCTATGGGAAGATCTCCCATTCACAGGCTTTTCAGCATTTCTTTGGAAGACAAGAATGGCTGGTAGTCTGTCAGGTACCAACTGAAATACCCAACTTAATTTTTGTAGGCACCCACCAGTTAATTTACCAAGGTTTATCTTATTATGATTTTGTTACTCTGTGTATGGCACTTAGATTAATAATTTAGGAGGGCGCATTTTTTTTTTTTCACAGAGTATTTTATTCAGAGGTGAAGCCTCCTTCCATGGTGTCTCCCCCCTCAACTCTTATGAAAATTGTATGTGAATAAACTTACAAGTGAAATGCCTGAACTACTACAGAGCATAGTGCTATCAGTGTTATGTGAACACCAAGCCAAATACAGAGACCCCTCTGACTTGATAGCCCCTCATGTTAATTTAAACTTTCCAAACCACTGGACCTCAAGACCTTTTAGGCAGTCCTTTGGAGAGCAAGAAATTACAGTAGGTTATCAAATCAAAGCCCAGATAGTCCAAAAAGCAGAAATCAGCAGAAATCTGGCATACCCAAGCCTCCAAACTATATTTCAAGGTATAACCTTACTGTAGATGATAAAATCTTACCAGGAATAAATGGGGCCCATTACTTCTTTTTTTTCCCCATTGTCAATAGAGAATTCTGATGATAGTTACTTTATTGCTCTGCACGAAGCTGCATATATTATTTAACTAGTATGAAGGATTTCCATCTATTCAGCTACGTGTGCAGCTTTCATATAATAAAGTTCTATTCTGGCAGGGGAGTATTGTCAAGCTTTACTTAGGTTAAGTATATTAAAAGAAATTCTATGTGAGTCTGCATTGTAGAATTCTGGTTTGATGCCTGGATGTTATTTCCATTAAGGCTGTCAATGCAAGAAACTTTTTCTGTAATCTTTAGCACATATTTGCTAGGTAAATAAAATTACAAGTAGGAGATAAATTCTTGCTAGGGCTTATGAAAAGTAAGTGTGATCAGTTTTCTAACAAAAGGATATTGGAGAGAAAGGACTTGGTACCTCTCATCCTATCAATAGTTGTCACGACACCTATTACTTTGGGTATTTTGGTGGGGAAAGCCCCAGGACTTCAGGTGTGTTCTTTTCTCTTGTGAGAACCAGTAGCATACAATTTTCCTATCTTTATTACAGTAAGGTAATATTCTGAGGCACTATCACAGTGGAGATGATAAACAGGAAACACCATTTCAGGAAAAATGTGCTCCGAATACTTTCCAATAAATTTCTAGGAACCAGAATTGTTCATCCTTTTAAAATACTATACCACACTCTGGAAAGAACACACTGCTAATAATGGGACTGAATAGCTCCATCGAACTCAGGATTCAGATTTACTTGACTGCAGTGAGTTACTTTTTGTTACATTTCATCAGACAGGCAGTATTTTTCTGAAAGACTGAGGAGTTCAAAGGCCTCTATTCCATTCTTTCATGTCATGGTAGTTGCTTTGGAAGTCATGGTGGGACAGCTCAATACTTAGCAAGTCTGCCACATCTATGGACAAAACAGATTTGGTATATCGTGAGTCCTTTTGCAGTGTTTCCCCATTTTCTCAGCTACTGATAATTCAAGAATCTGATACCTCTTTTCAAAATAGTCCAGTTTTCACCAGGATTCTTGCATAGTTGGACTGTGCTCACAATCTCCACTGGATTGTGGTCCCTCTAAGCACTGACCGTGCTGCATCTGTTTTTCCATTATTCAGTTTTCCACTTCCTCAGATCAGTCTTGTAACCTCATGGCCATTTCTGCTCTGTGTTGTCCTGACATTGTTGTTGACCACCCCCTGTCTTGGTTTCCCTTCCCATCTTTGGCTTTTCTCTTGACAAAAGTGTTGTCTTCTATTTTTGCAGCTTGACTGTTTCCTTGGACTTTTCTTTGTTGGTAGTTCTAACAGTGCCTGCTGCTTCTTTCTGATGAGCCCTCTCTGATCGTGTCTCTGAACTTCTGGTAACACAACATTCTCAGGCATTCCAGTTCATGCATTTGTTTGCCCACGTGACTAAGCGTCAAACTTTATTCTTTAAATGATTGCCAAGAATGATTTAGAAGCTCTACAAAGCTAGCAGCAGAGCACATTTTAACTGTTCGACGAATTAGAAAAATGGGAACAGTCATATGGTGTTTAGTGCAAGAATAGTCTTTTTTTAAAAAAACACCTGCTGCAGTGGGATCTCCCATCTCATGACTGTAGTGCCTTGGCTTTTTCTCATTAAAAGATAATAATTTTTGAAAATAACACAAGCACTCAAGTTGAAGACTGAGAGTCCATGGAGAATTTGCATTCAGAGAAAGAACCTTAGCTAGGTAACACACTCCCATCTTGGTTTTCTTCTTCTTGTTTGACATTCTCTTTTGGGCTGTATTGAGATGAAATAAGAGAAGTTCAGAAAGTTGTTACTGTATTTCTGAATTAGATGCTTATGTGTTGCTTTAGAATCTGTTTAAAGACCTGGATTATAAGTCTGGAGCACCTCTACTATGAGGATAGGCTGAGAGAGCTGGAATTGTTCATCCCAGAGAAGAGAGGACTTCTGGGGGTACCTTATAACTGCCCTTCCAATATCTGAAGGGATCCTACAGGAAGGCTGGAGAGGGACTCTTCACAAGAATGTCCAGTGATAGGATGAGGGGAAATGGTTTTAAACT
>JAAGNO010003089.1:201526-221238 GCA_033439905.1 Ceryle rudis | reverse complement strand
TCTTTTTCTTTTTCTTTTTCTTTTTCTTTTTCTTTTTCTTTTTCTTTTTCTTTTTCTTTTTCTTTTTCTTTTTTCTTGTTGTTTGTTTTTTGTTTTCTTTGTTGTGGGTTTCCTTATTTATTTATTTATTTTGGTTTTTAAAGCAGATCATGTACTAGTCTTTGCTAAGAATTAAAGGTGTATCCAAATCCCCCATTATCTGTGCTGTAAATTCAGTAAGCCCTTGGGACAGCAAGCATGAGGCTTTCTTTAGCACCCTCTGCAAAACAGGACAAAAGGGGTAATTAAGTTACTAGTTCCAGATTTTGCTTGGGCTACTAGATCAGATCTGAACTTCTTAGCACATGATAAAAAGGATTGGTCTTTCCTGGGTAAAGAGCTAAAAAGTACCATAGAAATATATGCTGTTACTAAATTCTCACATGTCTTTTGACCACAAAACAACTTGAGCTAAAATGAAAACCATGGTACAGCTACTATAACACATGAAGAAAAAGAGCATAAATTCTACAGTACCCTACATTAGCTATTAATCAAATACAGCAATATATTGGGGAAGAGAAGATGCTTTTATTTATTCTTTTATTTTTTTGTCTGCTCTTGTTGAAGTAGAAATAAAGATTAAATAGAACAGTTTGCTTTTAAAGGAAAAAAAAATATCAAGGCTTCTCCTTTAAAAGGCCATTGAACTCAGCAGCTTGGTGTGTCCTTTGGAAAGCCGAGGAGAAAGTCTTCTTGTTGTAGCTGTTTAAACTCAAGGGTCAGATGACTGATAGAGTGCATTGTCTGGAGACTTTCACAGTTCAGGTTAATGCTATCAAACCCTTTAATTACACCAATATACAGCTGATAAGAGGCCCTAATGGCCCTTTCATATCTGTATGGTAACTAGGACATACACCATATATGGGTGTAAGATTGATACCTATACGGCTTCATTCTGATAACTTGACTTCCTGTCAAATGATGCATTGCAGAAGCTTCTTCCAGCTTCTCATCTCTTTTCCTTCAGTGTTCCACGCTGTTAAGAAAAGTTCCAGATATTTAGGAGTGTCTATAAGCATGAAAATATAACAAAGATCTACAGGGAATTAAGGGAAAAAAAGTGTCTTAGTGAAGCATGCTTTTCATCACTATATTAATCCTTAATCCTCTGTCAACATACCTACCAGACTGCCTAGTTTTTTGTTTCACTTATTCCAATTAGTTACAAACTATGGTACAGAAATAAATATTTCCAAGAATTTTAGCAGAAACAAGTGGTGGCTGCAATACTGCACCATGAACTGTGCTCTTTACTGAGGTCATGTGCAGGAGACTGACCCCATAAATGTATTTTACATCAGTTGCCTTGTTTTAGTCCCAGAGAAACTTGCAAAATCAGATTTGATATATTATTTAGATTCATCTTCGCAAGTTGGGAAAGCAATGGAAGGAGTATGTGCTGGACTAAATTTCACCCTGTGAACATAAGGATAACAGTGTCATCTACTCAGCACTGATGGGATGTGCAACTAGTATACAGGAGCACAGCAGCCCACTGGGTATATTCATATCGGGTCCAAGAAATTGTGCCTTCCACTGGAGCAGGGAATTTCACTCATAGGCATCAAAAAAAATGTGTGCTCTGCAAAATGGAGACGAGTCTCTGTGTATCATAGAAGCCACTTGTAGATATCTGAGTTCTTTTGGAGGAGAAGAAAAACAGTTCTATAGGAAACACTAGTGACACTCCCCATTGTCCTTCACTCACAAAGCCAGTGTCAAAATGGCCTGTCCTGCACTCTCAGACTTTAGCCCATCAAAGCTCATTCAGCCTCTGGCTTCCACAAAGCTGCTTTTGTTACTTGAATGAGCAATACCGTTGTCCCTGAAGTTAAATGTGTGCTGAAGTGCTCCTCTGGCTGGGGTCTCACAGAAGTATAAGAGCAGACCTGACACATTGAGTTGCTGCCACTGTGCAAATGCAACAATTCAGAGGAAATATCCCTCTAAAGTTACGTGAAATGGAAGATCTCATCCCCCGCTGAATGATTGTAAGGCTTCTTGCTGGTTGGGGAAGTAGCATGCAAAGCTGCTGGCATGCACATGTAAAGTGAATTATTATTATATTAAAAACTACTTTCCCCCAAACATTTGTTTCTCATCTGGCATCAAATAGAGTTTAATTGCAAGTTGTTTTATGTCATTTTCAAAAAGATGCACAGGAGGTTCCTAAACTTCCCATGTATACACATCTCATTATATCTCAGTAGGGTTCGTGTTTGTACCACCTGCTCACAATTGGGAACACTTACCCTAATGTCTCTGTAACAAATTTTAGCACTGGGCTCCTTTTGACAATGCAGTTGTAATCTTCATTACACGGTTATGTAAGGCATTTCCAAAGGGTTGTGTTAAGAGGAGAAATATGTGAATTTCATTATTTTCTTTGATTTAAGAGAACACAGCCCCGCAATTTTGCTATTTTTATCTAATGGGTAAGAGAAGTAAAGTTATCAGGTTCAAATCTGAATTACAGTTGGTTACCAGCTGTTTACATAACAGAACAGCAGAAGCATAAAAAGCCCCAGAATATATATATACGGATAAAATATCAGCTTTCATGGGCTGGATGCCTCTTTCATGAATATTCTCTAGTGCTACTATGAGAGGGGTATACGCTTTGTGTTTTTAGGACAGTTTTGGATACTATGCATGTTAATAATTCCAAGATTTATGTCTGTTTAGCCCATTTACAGTGGATTGCCAGGATTACTTGTTTGCCTGTGGGCCAGAATAGTGAGTTAAATCCCACATCAGGATTTGGGCTCAGATCCAACACTAATATTGCAGTGTAATATTAGGAGAGCTGTGCTGCTAGGAGAGCTGTGCCTTGGCTAAGCTGATGTTGAACAAAGGTATCTCCTGCTTGGCTCTGATGACCAACCAAGTGGCAGTTAAGGACTTCCGAGCCCTTTGCAGGAGGACAGTGAGATGTCTCTAAGTGTCCTTACACACTCAGTGGTATCAGTTTGGCAGGACCCCTTGCCACATTAATTCTGCTTCATACATGCTGAATACTGAAGCTGTCTGGTGGAAAAATATAACATTACAGTACCACCAAAGCCTATATTGTCATTCACGTGCATAGGTTGATGATGGCAGGTGACACCTCTCTTTCTCCCTCTTCCCTTTACTCATCATTGTTTCCCTTCTTTCCCCAAAGCCAGAAGGGTAGCAGCAGCACAGGGAGGTGAGTGCTGAATCCAGATGGATTTCTGGGATGTGTCTATACAGAGCACACAAGTGCTGTCTGCTCTCCAACCAAGTGTTCTAACAGAGCATCCACTAAAAGATACTTATCTGTCCATGGCACTGTCTGAGCAGCTCTAGACCTGTTTGCTTTCCCACCCCAGCTAGAGCATCCAGGCTGTATCTCGTCTTTTCCATTGCAGCACGTAGTCCTGCTGCTACTGCTCTGGCGGCAGTAGAAGTCTGGACTTTGATGAGCATATTCATGTGCAGTTACTTGTTTGACAGGCTGCCCAAATTTTCTTGAGGAAGACAAACCACAGCAGATATTTATATCTCAGATATTTATATCTGGGACAAAGGCTCTTCTCCAGCCCAGAGGCTTTCTCCTTGCCAAACTCCAAATGCTTGTTTCCAAAAGAGGTGTTAAAACTTCTCAAACTTCTCAGGAAAGCTCTTTCACAATGGGAAGCGTTAAACGACTGAAATACGGGAACTGGGACTGGCTGCCCCAATAGCAAGCCCATTAATCACCAGTTTGTCCCAGACAGAGCTCTCCTCAGTCTCCAAGCAAAAGAATCCTATGGAAAGTCTTAAAAATTCCTGTGGAAGGCAAATGTATTACCCATGTTCATACATTTTGGAGAAAATGACATAAAAATACATGATAACACCACATTTTATTTATTTTGTAGGTGATGCAATTCTTTGAGTTGCTCTGTGGATGCCTTAAATATTTTTTTGGTAAGAAGCCTGTTTTTGAGACACGATTGCGTCCTGTAGCTGCTCCCTTGAAGACCACTCCTGCGGCTCTTGTGGTCCACTGGGATTGCCGTGGCAGCTATGGAGTTGTTTGCACTGAATCTGGAATATTTGTGCAGTTTTGATGGGTTTTCGGCACATCGTAGCAATTCAAAATGAGAGTTTCCAATCCAGCTTTCTCCACAGAGCCATCAGCTGTTTCATGAGCTGATTTATAAACCAGTGCTATGCTGTGCTCAGAAAACACTGCATTATCCTCTCTAGCAAGGTCTTATGCTGATCTAAGCTTTTCTTCAACTTTGCTGGATGACCCTACCTTTAACAGAAAAACATGTATTCCTGCTAAGAGAAAATGCGTTGAATCATGGCTATTAGAGAAAAAACATTTGCCAAGTTTCCCTGACATTAGTTTATTCTTCTCTGTGTCACATTATCAGCCCTCCTTATTACTGTCACCAGAGTTATCTGCATGGCTCATGCATTTGTTTTTTTTTCTCTCCCTCCCACCCACTTGATACCGTAGCTGTTACCTATCACCCTTCCTCAAGTGAGGAGTAAGTGGCTGCTGCTCCATGACCAGCTGGCAGGGATCAGAAGAGAAATGCAAGAGTCCTCTGGGTGGAAACTATTCGGGTCATCCCACCTCAGAGGTGCTGTTTGAATTAAAGTTCTATGTTCGCTGTCGTGTGTAAAAATTCTTGGTGACATAAGAGAAACATATTGTTAATTAATTGCAGTCTGAAACACATGTCAATCAAATGCAATTGCAGCTAGTAATCTTCGTGCTAATCACTTTCTCAAACAACACCCTGGTCCATCTGAATTATGTCTAAATTAATCTAAGCAAATCTGTACATCATCTTCTTTTAACCTAAAGTAGTAGTAGCCTGTGCTCGCCTATACACAGATAAATGTCCTTAGACAGCTAAAGACTCATTTGAGACTTTTCACTAACTAAATCTACATTTTGTCTTTGTAAAAGTGTGAATAACTTCTTTACCATCGTTGTTTTTCAAAATTTCACGTATCTTTGTATCTGGATGATAAAAATTATGAAAATAGCATTCCATGGGCTGATCCTTATAGTACCCCTAATCTGAAAAGACAGAGGAAGTTTTTAAAATTACAAGGAAAAGCTTATGTTGGTTATTACAGAAATGTGTACTGGAGAAATTTCAGAGTAATGAAATTTGTTTTCTCTGAGTTCTGATATATTTAAGCATTGAAATTCTGCATTTCTGAATTTCATTTTTTTGACTATTAATGATTATTCCATTTCTAACTATATGGGCCCAAAATGCATGGTGAATGAGCCACTGGTCAAAGAGCAAGTTCTTAACTAATCTTTACTAATGCCAGAAATACACTATTGAATGCAGGGCTTGGCCCCGAAATAATGAAAAATAATTATTGTAAGGGCACCAGCCTGATGCTATGCTAAGGAACACATATAACTAAGTTATCTGGACATCAGTTCCAACATTAAGTAAATAAATGTGGTGCTTCACTGAAGTAGCACTGCAATTTTTTCTATATAGCTGATCTGTACACCATAATGCTTCCTCTTAAACCCTCCCTTTCATTACAAATGTTTCACATACAATACAGTTTCTACAGAATGACTAAAAAGTGACCTCTGCATCTAAGAAAAGAAAACTAATCAAGTCAGATCTCCTCAAAAATAATAAATACAGGCGATAAGAATACAACATTTTCAGTAAAGATTTCTTTAGCTTTTCCAGTGTGACCATAGATCAAGCCGAGTCAACCTAGGATGTGCTCTCTTTCTCACAGTCTAGATGGGCTCATGGGCTTACAAAGCGGTCTCTGAAGACACCAGGCTCAGCATTCATCTGAAGTTAAATATTCTTCACTTGAGGATCTAGTTTATCCGAACTAGAAAAACAAATTGTATTTGACTTCAGGACCAATATGGCAGAAATCCCAGAGCTCTCCACCCATATGGTAGGAACATATGTGTTCATTCCAGCTACACTCCCTTATTCTGACTCCACTCGGAAACAACTCCCTTTTCCCCATTCGCTCTCTCCAGGACTGAGCCAAAGCCTATTAAAGTCTTTAGAAATGTTTTCACTAATTTCAACAAGCTCTGGATGGTGCCTTCCAGCTTCCAGTCGTTTCTGTCATCATTGCCATAATGACCAGCAGCAGCTTGATATTTCTCCCATTGACATCTTTGGGAGATGGCTATTCCAGCTTGTCCAGACCCCCAAAATGGATTTCTAGAGAACTTTTTGACTCGCAAACCTTCTTGCTCATGCTATCAAATACCGGCAGAGGGTTCACTTGTTAGAAAATCCTCATGTAATTTTGGCTTAGCTCCTTTCCTGTAAGCATCAAACGATGCAAGCAGGGGAGGACTTAACTTTTTTAGGTGAATGACACACTTTGGCAGGGGTGCCAGTGACTGTGTACTGTAACACAGCACATGATGCAGCCGGTGGTCTCCTAATTTCTGCTTATATGCATTGGGAGCATTGTAACAGGACAAGTCTGGTCCTGCAAAGGATTAATTCAAAACACTTTCACTCACTCAGGTTTGCTGATAGTGAGCGAAGATGGCTAAAATACAGATGTTTTACACCACACAGAGGAAACTGTTTCTGCAAGTGGAGGTGGACTGTTAAGAAACACCCAGTCCTGATCCTAGAAACCTCAGTCATGGGGTCAGCATCAAGGGCTTCTGTAAGATCTCAGCAATGTCATTGGGCTGTGCAAGATAATGCTGTGTTTAGTGGATCACCTTCCTTTGGCCACAGAGAAAAGAGCATTTCGTCGGTACTTTGCGTCTAGAGTCTGGAGCTGTATGTCAATATGCTCTGGCAAATTAGTAAGTGGAACATTTCACTAAGCAGTGTACTCAAAGTTAATGAACCCTCTTTCTTCTCTGTTTAAACAGGTGATCCCAGTGAGTCGTTCTCTGCAGTCCTATCCAATGGTGTAGTATTTAGTCTTAATACAAAACCAAATCAAAACATCCTTCTTCATAAGAATCTCTCTGGTTCTGTAACATAGCGATGACTTTTGCAAAAACACTTGCCTTTTTTCCCAGCACAAAATGTCCGAACTGTCCAGCCCACCTCTGCAAAGACTCCTCTCCAGGAGGAACCTGAGTGTCAGTTACATGGCAAGTCATGGTTCGCAATGCCAGGTTACCGAGGCAGCTCACAAAACCACACTGCAACAGGAGGAAAAGTCCCCATAGCATTTACAGCAATTAGAGTGGTTTCTGTTTCCAGAGGAAAATGGATGGAATCTGTGAATACGATTAAAAATATTTTTTTCCATGCCGTGTATTTCAAAGATTTGGTACCTGGGCTTTGCATTTCTCTTTTTTAATATAAAGCATAATATTTCCATAACTCACATTTGGAATCATTCCTGGGTTTTGGAAGCAAATTATTAAAATTGAGCATATGGAGGTCTTAAAGTAGAACCTTGGTGGGGGGGAACATCGAACAGTTGATCAAGACTATTTCATAGCATCTTATACTAAAATAAAATGCTGCAGAATTGTGGTGAAATAAGGTTTGTTCTCCATGGAGCTCTTTCTCGTCCTCCATTTTCAAGTTTATCTCATGAAGTAAGATGAAGATTACATTGGAACTAAATTCTCCTACCTTGAAACAAGCATTTTCATCTGCAAGTTTTTATTTTTTCACTGTTACTAGAGAATATTGAAGACTTAGCAATTTTTGTATGTATTCACATAAGACAACAACAATAGTGATATATATATATATATAAAAATCATTTTTACATCTTTTACCTTCCCATAAGACTGAGGATATGGTGTTGAACATTAATAGCCAACAAACTGGTTGTGTGGACCTTATCTCAGCCCATAAGGAATAGCTATTAATTTTAAATCCTGTGAGCTTGGACAATTATAAAGGATTATGTGCTAGTCATCAGGTCCAGTTCCTCAAGCTAATTTAGGCATGCTCAGGTCTCAATGTGTTCTGAGGATAACTGCATTACAAACGCTTCCTCTAAGCATATGTTCTAGGTTTTTTTTTCTTGCAAGCTGTGAACATGCACTGATCAAATGCTGTGTGATAGTATCAATATTGCTAAGCACAGGCTAAAAAACCAATAGCCTCCAAGGTCTGGAGGAACACTCTCCTGTCCACCAAGCTCAGTTTACATTCAGCCTGAGTTCTCTGTGTAAATGTTGATTGCCTTCATTGCAGGTTCACCTACTCCAAGTCAGCAACTTCAAATCCACCATGATGTTCTCGGTATATCTTGTCCTATCTGCACTTCAGTAGGATCACATGGTAAACGTGAATGGTGTTTGCAATAAATGACGTTTCTGAGGAAAAAAAAAAAAACAGCAAAGGTTATGTATATTGTCATCAGGCTTGCAAACGTTAAAACTCCCATTTACTTGCAGGTTCTTAGATGATGAAACATGTAACAAACCCTTTGAGTTAACACCCACTCACTCTATCAGTGGTGGAAAACTTTATGTTGTGCTGCTATTATCAGACTAATGTGGCAAAATGTTTCTATGAGAGACAGGAGCACTGCAGGCTACAGAGTAAGATGCCTGTAATACGTGAAACTCCTTCAAATTCATTGGCTCTAGAGAAGCTTAGATGAACAGAAAACCTAGGTGATATCTAAAAACCCCTTGCCTATCCTGTTATAAATTTGGAGAGTCCTGAATTCTTTGTTCACCCTGTTTCCATGTGAAGTCCATTTCCAGTTGCAGAGTACAAAGGGAGGTCTCTAATGTGCTTTGAGTGAGCATTTGTTTTATTTTATTGGTGACAATTGCAACGCGTGTTCTAGTCATACATTTCCCATTTCTTTAACAAAAAAAAAAGGGTCGTATGAAAGAAAAAAAGAAATTGGCAGATCAGTATGTCAGTATTTGATTATTCACCTATGCTCATTTATGTAACGGAGTCAAATCTTTGCAGCATTTTTAAGAGTTTGGTTGTCAGTTACAAAACTGTCAGTATGTACGCCTTGGTTAAATTTATGTTATGAATTTGTAATCCTGTGAATAATCAGATGTGCACATACATTTGTGTTGTAGGACATAAATGCAATTCCTTCCCCTCCCCAACAGTTCTTTGTGACATCTTTCCAATTTTAATTGATATCACAGCAATCAAAGAAAGACCACAGTGAATCAGCAGTGTTGACAATGTGCCAGGGTGTTTAGAAAATAGGCATAGCTAGGGAAGAAGAACATGTCAAAATACATTTTGAACATATTGGAATATGTTATGAAATAAAATGTGTTTACCTTTTTGAATGACGGTGTTGGGTAGTGCTGGCGATACTGAGGAGGAGGAGGGGGTGGGTGATGGAGCCCTAGAACTGGACCACGTTCCCATTTTGTTATGCAAGGTACAAATACGCAGAGAAGGAATATGACACTATATGACAAATTGCTTCTCTAATTCATTGGACTTGTCAAACAAATTAACTTCAGTAAATCTACTCTGGTGACGGCGGTGGTGGGAACATTAGTACGATCAAAACGCTGGTGGCTGCTTAAGTTCTGCCATCACATAGTTTAACCAGGCTTAGACAAGTTTAGACATCCGAGTGCTAAAAATACAGGAAGATAGTAACATCTGCTCTAAAGCAAAACACGTGATGATGTTACCACTGGTAGCAATGAACTAAGACATTTGGCGTGGTGAGAGAAAAGGCATCCGAGGCCCACATTTAAACATCTGAGTGCAGAAACAAAGGAAGCCCCCTCCTAAAAAAAGCAAATATCCCAGAAATTGATGAAAGAAATGTGGTCCTGAAATACTTCCCAAAGAAGTGCAGTTATAACATTCCCTACCTGTAAGGTGTCTTCAAAAGCAACTGAGCCACCATAGCAATTAAGAGCATTGCTTGATTTTAGGAATCCTCCTTTAACATAAACCGTTTGTCAGATTTTCTACCCAACTACATCAAGGCTTGATATTTGCTGTCAGGGATAAAACAGACGGAAAAAGTTCTTAAAATCATCGTCATAATTTGTCTAGACAGGGTCTGGTTTTAGGAGCTCTTAACCTTTTAATAAACTTTTGTCTTGTGATTGTTGCTTCTCCCTAATCCGTCATCTGTCATATTCTGTAATCTGATCCCCAATTTGGAGACACGAACACACTGGAATACATACACTGTCTAACCGGTTGAAAATAGATACGCTAAATAAAACCCCATTATTTCTGTAAACAGTGATACATGCTATTACTTCTCACTGTCTCTTTGTCACAGCTATGTTACGGCCATTGTCATTTTTTCCTTGCTGTTCTATTTATATATCTAATGGAAATTATTATATTTTAAAATATTTTGACATGTACAACAGTTTCAGGTATTTTTCACAGGATTTTCTCTTGCATCTTGATCCCTAGTTTCCTGCTAGGGCGTCATGGGGTTTGGCAAGGCACGCAGATCATTCATATCCATGTGCCCATTTCTGCACGTCAAAACTGCACAGAGCTTCTTGGTGAGACGGGCAGCATCTGCTGAAGAGAGGATGAAGTCTGGAGCAACAAGGGCAGTGTGGACAGCAGGCTGTTGCTTCGCCGGCCGAGCTCTGCTGTGACACTCACTTGGATCTGTCTCAGAAACTTGCCTCTCACTTTCATGTGAATTAAAATAGTTGTTTGCCTGTGTTATGAATACTTTTAAGTAATGCCTAAGAGGTGCATGTGGTATATAAACCTGGCTAATAAAGCTTAATACTGGTTTATTGCAGACCTCTATGACCCCAAAAGCCGTACTTGGATACCACCACCTTCTTTCATCCCAGCAGGGAACACAGAAGGTGAATCTCGCTCTTGCAGTATCAGACATACCGTATACCAACTGTTGTTTTCCCAGGAACAAAAAATGAGCGTGCACCTTCTTGTTGGATTAAATATGAATCTCTTTGTGAACAATGACAGGAAAAAAATATCCCTTTCCTGTGAGAAATAGACCGATGCAGGGATGAAAAGGTGGTCTGAGGCAGGCAATGGGGAGATAGAAGAATGAGCCCATTTTCAGCATCAAAATAAGTTGCTGGGGGATGCAGAGATACCACAGAATTTGTTACTACACTAATAAAAATCCTGAGTATTCAATTTACTTCACTGAATTTAAATTTGGGCACAAACAACTGAAATTTGGGACTAAGCAGGGCAGTGGAGGGAATCATCAGTACCGATCTCCATGGCCAATCCTCTCCGCCTCTGACAAACCACTCAGGGCGTTTAAATACTGGAGTACAAATAACCAAAATAAGTAATGGTATAATTATTTTAGACAAATTAAAAAAGTTGCTTTCCCCCTTAGAGCAGCCTGAAAATAGGACGATTCATTGGTTAAATTTTAATGGAACAATCAAAGAGCAGTTAATTCCCCAGCATGGGGTACCCTTGGTGGGCAATTATAGGGTTAGGAATGCTCCATCTCTGCGTTGACCTGATTGGTGTAAAGTCCCTCGATAGTTCACAATGTTTGTTAAATTGGAGATAGTCTGTGCTCGGATGTACCCTATTAGCCAAAAATAATAGACACTTTGTTTGCCAGTTTTAGTGTTCATATGTTGCAATCAGCAGGGTTTTTTTTGCTTTTTATATCAGTGTTTCAGAGGTTAATCTTTGTTATCATCGTTTTAAACTCGCTCTTATTCTTATCAGTTATATTTAGTGGCAGATTGCAAGCTTTCCTTATTATCTTGTTAAATCAGTAGGTGAAAGCCTTTCAAGGCATTTCTTTTTAAACATCTTTTATTAATGTTAATATGCCAGATGGGACAAATTAAAATGGTTCTGTTCTTCATGCTGCCACTACCCACAATTTTACCACATCATTTGCTGGTTAAGGAAGCATATGAAAACGATAGGTACAGAACTCCTGTAATAAAAGTTCAGAAAATGATAGTATAGCCTCTCTGGAAAAATGTTTTTTCAGTTAGATTCATACATAAAAAAGAGATGTCATTTCTGTGCATGCAGCAGCTTTGATTTTATCATAGCTGAGAAGTTCAAGACTCTCTTGATCAGAACAGTGTGGCAATATACCTTTTCTGCACTCGTGTTGGGGTCAACAGAAAGCTTCAATACCTTTAACATCACAATAACACGCGTTATTGTTGCTATTGCTCTGGTGATTTCTGTGACCTCTGTGGCATCATGTGTTGATGACATTCCCACAGATCACACTGAAAATAAACCAGTCCATGGTCTCCTAGGCTTGTCCCTAAGAAGGACAGAAAGTAAAAATGATTTTGGAAGCCAGCAGTGTTATCACTGAATGTTCCTCACAGGAAAGCCTCATCTAATTTTGTTGATTGGTAAGGCACTCTGGGGACAAAACTCTTTGTGATGCACTTTTTTAGTACCCAGCCACTGATGAAAGCCTAGTGCCTACATACGAAATCAAGTCATTAATAGGCAGATGTTGTTTGATTTTTTTTTTTATCCTGCTGAAATGCCCTGATGGGGTAAATAGTTAATTTCTCTGATTTCAGTGAGATGAGACTTTTACCACCAGGGATTGTGTTTATCCCAACAGCAGAATGGCGGAGCCCTTACATTTTTGCTTTTCACTATCATGATTTCTTCCAGCTCTTTGTTATGATGCAATGTCCAGAACAGTGTGGCTTCCATAGCTTGCATGGAAAGCTCAAGAATTACTTTACATACTCCAATAGTAACATCTGCTATAAGACCACAAAACTGGGCCTGGATATAGTCCAATCTGTGTGATACAGATGTTTGAGTATTCCCCGTCAATACTCCATTCAAAGATATTTCCTGCAGTTCATCAAATTTTGGTTAGACTGAGACTGAGAAGTTAAGGAGACAACACTTTAAATGAACATATGCAAGGACAGTAGAGGAAAGAGCTCTTTCTATGAGGGGATTAGTCCATCATCTAATTTTACCATAAATCTACTTCTAATATTAAAAACAACTCAGTTTCTTTATCTCTCAGTACCAGCTAGAAGGATTTTAGTTTTCTCTATCCAGTGCTACTTCAGGCTGCATACTGAATCTGATGCATGAAAATCACTTAGCATGAATATAATAGAAAATTAAAGCAGTGCTGAATTATACTTAGCTGCTAGAATTCAAGTAGGCAACGTTAGGATTTGCCCACTTAAAACATAGCTGTATATTACAAATTGCTGTAAACAATTCATATTTTTATAACAAAACAGTGTTGTTTAACTTATGTTCTGGCAATTTCAGGGCTGCTTTTCCCTGTAGTCTTCTTTGTGAGCATCAGTAGGAAAAAATAAAAACTGCTATACTTGTTATCACCGAAGATAAATTATCTATCTCTATATATAAATGTATATGTGTGCGTGTGAGTATGTGCATGTGTGTTTGTGTATATATATACACACATAATTATATATATTGTATCCATCTATGTGCATGATCCTCCTTTTGGATGACAAGGGGTGTGACGAAACATAGGGTGCAAATCAAGGTTGAAGGAAGCCACAGATATCACTGGATGACTGGACTTTTAAAGAGGGGAGATGGAGATTCTGCAGGGTTCTGTGCAGGTTTCTTGTCTGCCATCTGCTTCAGGACTAGAAAAGTGAATGGTACAGTCCTGGAAATGCCTCCTGTACTTTCTAAGATGCCATTAACCGCAGGACATTGTGTCCTTCTCTGTGTATTACATGACAGAAGAAGAAGAATTAAAAGAAGAAATATGGATTTATATGGTTTATCTCAGTGAACTTTTCCTAGTGGACTCTGTACCATTAATGAATAAGAGAGCAGAGTAATAAAATTTCTCTGAATGCAATAAAAATTTGTTTCTTTAGTATATCGCAGTAAATATTTTTTTTTCCCCACAATATTTCTTTTGATATTCAGGAAAACTTTAATTCTTTCATTTCTTTCTACTGTTTTCTTTCCCTATTTATTTGTTTCTGTAAGAAACAGGAGGAGAACAAGCAAAGTAGCCCAAACTGATTTTTTTATAGTGATGTGATCTGCACAAGTTCAGAAATGTTAGCAACTACATGGAAATTCCTGTCAAACTCCACCAGTTCTGATTAATGCCAAGGTTTTTACCTGAGGAAATGGGATTTCTAACACTTGTGAAATCTGTTTGCCAGAGCCAGGTAAAAATTTTTTGATATACCACTATTTTATGTTCTGCTGCAAAAGTCCATGGAGATGTTATCATGAATTTAAAAAAAAAAATAAGATAAAATGTATAACTTTTATTAGGCTGCTGATTTTATCTTACCATGAACAGATAATATACGGATATTCATGATTTAACTTTCCTGTTTCATCTACAGAGACCCAAAAATGATCTTGAAAGAAGAGCTTTCAGATTTGTTTGTCCATATTATATTATCCAGATTATATGTAAAATATGTAAATGTTTCAGATGGAGTGCAGACCCCTTCTTTATGTTTCAGAGTATTTACATATTAAGCAGATACATCACCTGACACTGCAAATAGAGATTTCACCTAGAGAGGACCATCGTGATGACCAAATCTGCCTAAAGGTTATAGAGTGTCGCCACAGAATCCATACCCAAAACATACAAAAGACTTGGTGATTATCTTTCAAAATACATTCTTTGCAACTCAGAAACATCACAGGACAGTAAACATTTCATTTGTTGCACCTATGGTTAAATAGCTGTGAAACCCCCCCCCCAATCTTCAACCTTGAACAGTGTTGAGTGATAGGGGTCTTGACTGCCCTTCTTGACATCTTTCTTCTATGGAGTTTGCTCCCTAACCTTCAGTTTGTTAAGCTGACCAGACACTGGTTCTTCAGCTTTCATTGCGAGGCAGGTTTACATGCATTTGTTTCTAAATGACAGTGGTGCAGAAATGAATGTTTCTTCTAGGAACCCTCCCACTGAGGCAGACACATCTCAAAATTCAGCGCCGTGGCGGCTTGACTGCTATGACAGTACAGATGACTTAGCTTGTTGCTGGCTGAGAAGATCTATCTTAATTAAGATAAAAATAGTAAATTGCCTAAATATTGAGCACATGTAGAAGAATATATAAGTCAATGACTAATACATGCTTTTGAAAGCCTGGATAAATGTTTAAAATGTTTCTTCAATTAAAATCATCATAAAGTCTTGAACCTATAAATAACATGATTAGAACAGGCTTTTGTTTTCTCTTTCTTTTTTTTTTTCCTTTCTTGTTTTCCCTTATTTTGCCTTTTTTTTTTTTTTTAATTCCCCCTTAATTTTTCCTTTTATTTTCTCCACCCCACTCCCCCCCCTCCAGTGGTGGATCTGCTTTATTTGGCATATTTTCTGGCAAATAAAATTACCTGATGACCAGCACCAGGCTCAAGAGAAGTCAAGCATCTGGGAGGGCAGTAAGAGATACCTCACTTACTGGAGACATCTCAGCTCTGCAAAGACTTGAAGAGGCAGACTGTCTCTGAGGAACTCTGGCTTTAACAGCCTTGGGCAATGCATTTCCCTTCTCTTCTGCCTACCCTTCACCTTATGCTTCAAGAATATTAAAGGCAGACAGGATTTTATTTGATGTATGATTTAGCCAAATGCAAAGCTTTACAGGGTTCTTAGGGCTGTTATAACATGAATGACAATAAAACAGGAAATTAGTGGGAGGAGTAATAGCTAGAGCCTTAACAAGTGAGAGGACTTAAGGAGGTCTGTGGAGGTGGAGGGGCGGCAAGAGGAATTATTATTAAAAACATTCATTCTCTCTCATCATTTTCACATGTCCACTAAAAATTATATCAGACAAATTGTTTCTATATTCACTTTGAAGTGTGTGTGAGGAAAACAGGCTTGCACTTTTAAGTAGCATATCACTTCCAAGCTTGTGAAACTGTTAGCTTCACAGCATGGCAGCGTTGTTTCCTTTATGCATAAACCCCACAGATGTATTTACACGGTGTCCAGAGCTTACACTTAGGAGGTTAATAGAGTCCTACTTAATTTTTGCACAGGAGCCCATCAAAAATATAAAGGGATCAGAATATTTTCCCCCTCTTCTTTGCCGTATGGATGCAAGGAAAAATGAAGCATTGCCCTTAACGTTTTTGATGACACAGTTGCTCTGCAAGCAACATACTGTCTAAAGCTGTGTGCATTTTTTTCCAGTTTCGGTTCACACAATCATGAGTTTCATTTTGAGTTTCATAAGAACTAAGAAACTCAAAGCAAAACTCAGCTGGCACACTCTTTTCTTGGTTTATGGTGGAAGGTATGCAAAAGCAGAGACAGAAATCATTTCCACTCAAAACTAACTTGTTCCAGGTTTGAAATAAATTTAGCTCAGATCAAAATTAACACTCAGGGTCATTATAACTTTTCAGTGAATGTAATTTGATTTTCCTGATTTTTTTTTTAATCTGAGGGCACTCAATTGATGACTTGGTAACATCCTTATAAGGCTAAAATTCACTTTAGGTAGCTTCACAGTGTTTCTCTAATATGTCTGTTAAGCAAAATAATAAATATGTGAGAGAGAACTTTCCTGTACATGGAGGAAAAAAAAAAAAAAGAAATCTACTGTAAATATTGACTCTAACTTGTTTCATTCACTTTGAGAAACTGGGATTTTTCCTTTGTTCTGACCTGTGTTCCACAACGTATTATATTTCCATATGCAGAAAATCCAGAAGGAGCACCAGATTTCATCAGTTTATTATGCAGGTAGGATGTTTAAGCCATGATTGTGGCATGAATCACTGCTGTGCTGCCAGCTTTCAGGATCCACTCCATAAAAATGGAACAAAAGGTTTCTCTGCTGCTACCTTGACAAATGTGAAAAGCTACCCAATTGTTTTGTTGTTTACTCAATGAATGTAAGAGAAAGCAATTATATTAGGTGGACGTAATATATATCCTAAACACCAGTGTACTCCAGCTTGCACTGCTACAAACACTAATTAAAGGACTGATAGCATTTATTAAAATACCATTTAAAGAAGCATATAATACAACATTCGAACTTCACTTTTTGTTGAAACTGTTATTCAAGATTTCATCTGGCAAGTAATTCTCATCAGTACTCTTTTCCAGAAATATTTTTCTTTTACCACTACTTTATAGAAATTGTAAAGCTTTTTAATATATAGAATTACTTATTTGGATTCTGTTCTAAATCTCAGTCCTCTCAGTAGAATTACTCTCAACTTACACCAGTTCAAAACTGAGTAAGAATCAAAATCTGGGCCTTCATGTATATGCATAGAAGCCAAACAGAGAGGTTAACCACAGAATAAAACCAACAAATAGTATAGCTTTAATTATGATGTAAACACAGGAAAAAGCCCTAAACCCAGAGAGTGATACATTTATAGCTTCCTGGTTGCCATCACTTTTTCTAGCTCTTATTATTCCTCCAATTGGAGGAATGTTCCTTAGAAGTCTTAGAAGTCCAACTGAAGGAATAATAAGAGCTCCAGTTGGATTCTTTACGCAAAGACTTCTAAGGAACATTTTTCATAGCTGTATCTCAGCTTGTTTTAAAGTACAAAACCAAGTAAAAAATATAGAATAACCAGTATTAAAAAGTCAGATTCAAAGATGAAAAAAAAAACCCCAAAACAAAAACAAACCCCAAACCAATATTTTCTTCCTTTACTGTGTTCTTGGGACAAGATAGAGGTTGACATATTTCTATGTGCATTTTCCAGTGTCAGTTGGCAGAGAATCATCATAGAATCATCAAATGGCTTGGGATGGAAGGGACCTCTAGAGGTCATCTAGTCCAACCCCCTTGCAGTAAGCAGGGACGTCTTCAGCTAGATCAGGTTGCTCAGAGCCCTTATGTTTTCTCTCTTCCCTAAATAATTTTAGCAGCTCTGAAATATCTGGGCTATATTAGGCATAGATGACAGTGCACAAAGCAACACTGGATTTTCAGAGGAAAGGAGACTCAGTCAGGGTCAGATGATGAATCACATCCTAAAGACTCATAATGAGGAGCTTTGGTCCTGCTGTGGGCAGGGACACATGCCACTAGATGAGGTTGCTTAAAGTCCCATCCAATCTGGTCTTGAACAGTTCCAGTGATGGAGCATCCACTACTTCCCTGGGAAACTTGTTCCAGTGTCTCACCACCATGAGAATGAAGAAGTTCTTGATTTCTAATCTTAATCTCCCCTCTTCCAGTTTGAAGCTGTTAACCCTTGTCCTATCACTACAAGCCCTTGTAAAAAACCCTTCCCCAGCTTTGCAATGACTGAGAACACTCCCCTTCCAGGACCATAAAAGTATTTCACTTCTATGTTGTAGCTAAGGAAAAAGCAAAACAAAAAAACCCGAAATCAATACACCCGCAAATAAACCCAAACAAACAAACAAAAAAAACCCCAAACCTAACAGTAAAGCAAGTGGTGCTCATAGGTGTCATGACAGTGCTGGCAGTGAGGAGAGATGAATTCAAGGACCTGAATCCCAAGCCTGCAAAGGCTTGAAGTCTGTGGGACCAGTGCACTGAGCATCTGAGAGAAAGTGCACTCTCCTAGCACGATTTGGAGCCAATTGACAGAACGAGCCAAGCACAATCAGACAGATCCTCTGGGTGCACAAGCACATGTGTATTAGAATGACAGGCTCCAATAAACCCTAAATAATCAATATCCATTAATCTTTAATTATCTCATCCTGCTGATACAGTAAGAGAGATATATATCAAGAAATTGCCTTCCACACGCGTTCATTAGGAATTCAAAGATTTAGTAGCTGGTGGTGATGTTAGGATAATTAGCAGCAAAAAAATGGAAGAAATGTAGGTTGCTATAGCAACATGTTCATCATGATCTACAGCATAAACACCCAGATTAATTTACAAGATGCCAGGTAGATATCTGCTCGGCTGACTGGGGTACACACAGACACCACCTTATTTGCTTTTATTAAGGCTTAATCATCAACATTAGAGCTTTCAAAGTACGTGTGCTATCACTGTCAATCACAGAGGAGCTAGATGCTTTTAGGGGCAAATCCACCATCACAGGCTGTTTGCTCCTCTATCTGCTCTGCAGCAAAGGGGAGGAAGAATAATCTTCCTCCAGAGGCGCTCTGAAGCCAGTGTTGTGTCCCTGGAGCTGTGGTCGCTCCTATGGGCCATCCATGTTGTACAGGTCATATTTTCCCTCTGTAGAAAATCAAACCAAATTCCATGGATCTTAATGATTTTTTTTTTTTTTTTTCCCCTGGAAAGCTGTTGGGAAAGGAGACCTCTCCATGAAGCAGTCTTTGGTGGTGTTCAGTGGTACATGATGAACAAGGGAGGATCCCTGTCTTGGTTACATGAGTGGGGGTATACACTTTGCATAATCTAAGACTCTGTAAGACCACCATCTTACTGAGCAAATGCATTGTTTTGGGCAAAACTGTAAAACAGACCAACCAGAGTTGGTGGGATAAGCAGCTAACATCATGCCATGATGAGTTGGGGTTGTTCAGCCTGAGGAAGAGAAGGCTCTGGAGTGAGCTAATAGCCACCTTCCAGTACCTGAAGGGGGCCTACAGGAAGGCTGGAGAGGGGCTGTTTATGAGGTCCTGAAGTGAAAGGACAAAGGGAAATGGGTTTAAATTGGAGAAGAGTAGATTTAGATTGGACATCAGGAAGAAGTTCTTTACATTGAGGGTGGTAAAGCAGTGGAATAGGCCACCCAGGGAGGTGGTTGAGGCCCCATCCCTGGAGATATTTAAGCTGAGGCTGGACAAGGCTCTGAGTAGCCTGGTCT
>JAAGNO010003089.1:187028-200638 GCA_033439905.1 Ceryle rudis | reverse complement strand
ATGAATTCCACTGGAAACGTGAAGCCCAGGGAAAATACAGTTAAGATTTGTGCAGAAAGCTATAAATCATTACCATGATGTGTTAAAAAGAAAACAAAAAAAAAAACCAAAAAAAACCCAACAAGCCAACAAAAACAAACCAAAAAAGAGACAAACAAACAAGAACTGCACAAAGGAGAGGACTTGATTTGCTGTGAGCGTCTTTCTTCACCAGGAGCTATCATTGCTATGTGGGAGCTCCAAGCAACATATGGCATATCCCCACCTGAGCTGCTGAAAAAATGTCACATGCACACAAGCTTCCTTTGTAGAAATATGTAAATGTCTCTACCTCTCTAGCATCAGCAGCTAGCTGTATTATGCTGGCCACAGTTTACTTTAACTGTCAATATATTGTGTAGTACCTAATGGGTCCTTTTTTTCTGCATATTCTGTATTAAATAAACCAAGACTCAACACATGTCTTAAAACCGCTATAGTTTATTTATAAGGAGAACGACAGGCCATCAAACTTTCCACAGAAATTAAAAAAATTCATCAGGGAGTCAAAGTCTTTCCTTTCTTTCCATTCATATAATTTTGGTTTTGGCTTAACACTTAGCAGAATATTCAGTTCAAAAGAATATCCTTTGCATTTAAAGTAAACAACGTTTGTTATACAAAGACTTTTAATTTTTCTTCTCTTGCCCTTTGCCATTTTATTTCCTTATTCCAAAGCTCTGCTCAAATAACATTATGCCCACTCCATGCCAAAAACAGAATCTGCTTTTCCAGTTCATCTTTCTTTTTTACAAAACCCAGCCAGCTCAAGTCAGTCCATTTCAACTCTTTGCCTCTAAAGATTCTGAAATGTCTTACTGTTTTAAATGAAGTTTTAAATCAGATTAAAAAAAATGAGGAATTAGAAGGAAAAATAAATATAATTAAAAAGTGATATGTTCTGGTTTGGAAAATGAAAATAAAATGTACAGAGCTCACAGAAAATCAATGCTTCTCAAGCCCTGGTTTTAATCTGAGTCAGGTTCATAATGCACAAGTGAGTTTGATATTTTCTTTCTAATTAATAGAACTTAGCCCACAAGACACCCCCCCTCATCTTCTAATTAGGAAACATTTTACTTAGATCTTATTTAGCATTTCATAAACATTGGGCCAATTTCATCTTTGGGGTAACTTCATTGAAGCCAATGAATAAAGCCAAATATCTAATTAACTGTAAAACTTTGGCAAGGGTACAAGTATTTGGCAAGAAAATATATATTCATCAAACAGTGCTGTGCATATGACGAATTATAGAATTATGTGATAAACTGCCTTTATTATGCCAATAAAACTTTAAGAAATAACTTTTCTCTAAAACAAATTCCACTTTTGGAGAATAGATGACACAGCCACCTGGTAAAAAGGTATTTCTGACATCTGGTCAAAGGGACCTGCCTTATTATGGCTTTGACATCTGCCTGAACACAGCAATTGCAAATCTCTCATAGAATATTTCTGTCCTGTGAGAACAATTTAGCTGCAACTACACCACCAATTTGAACCCAACCCCTATAAAAGTCAGTAAAAGGATTTATGACTTCTCTCCTCATGGTATGGATGACAACGAATAGAACAGAGCTCTACTGTGACAGTTTTTAGAGATGCTACTACACGTAATAGAATACTGGGTAATACTATACTGTCTGGATGTATTGATTGAAAGGATGTAACTTACAAGTAAAGTATATAATGAAGATATTTTGGCTAGACTATGTTATATCGCCATATGGTGAACTACTGTATTTCCTATAAGAAAATTCTCTCTTTAGCATGTCCTCCACTATCCTTCAAGACCAATATCTCAAAGCAGACTTCACAGGCAGACCAAAAAAAGCTGCTATAAACCATGAGACTGTGCATGGGAAACTACCTACGGAGCTGTGGGGAAGGTCTTGCAAAGCTGCTATTCCCCCACCCTACAAAAACTGCAATGACTATTGAAAACAGAAACTGTGGGCAAAGATATTTGCCTTTCCTGAAATCTGACCTGCAGAACAGCCACCTTAAAAAACTAAATGCAGTAGTGAATACTGTAACAGAAAACTCTTCACATTTATAAGTACTAATAAATCTTCTGCATCCAGACAGACTACAAAATCTGTGGTTTCTATTTTTAAAGGACGAGTGAAAAGAAAACATATACATTAAAAACTATTAGAAGAGGTTTTCCTTCTTTAAACATTTGACATAAATATTTGACAATATTTATTCCATATCTCATGCTTTTAAATAGAGTACAGTAATGTTCTTTTGGTGACTATGTAGGGACAAACAAGCATTTTATTGCCTCAGCTTGATTTCTTGTCATAATTTGGGCTCTATTGTGGACTATATTTACTTATTTTAAAATAGTGTTTCTGTGCATATTATCTTGTACTGCTGTAAAGACTGGCTCAGATACTGCTGACATGTATGGTGGACAGACATGTACTGGAACTAAGTTAGACCCCAAAGGGTCTTTCCATTGAGCCTTCATGTCTACTGATGAAAACCTTCCTGTACAGCAGGCAAATATTTTATTTCCAGCCACCACAAAGAAATATTCTAGGGTATAGAAAATCTTCATACCTAATAAATATATGAGATTTGCATAAGTTCTGCCATAGAGTAATGAGACCTTCCAAGGGATTACTACTGCCAAACACCTGCCGTTATTTCCCACTGGGTTTTGTACAACTCTGCAGTATGAAAGAGACTGAAAACATCTGCCTGCACTGGTCTGTAGAGTCCCCATGCTTGTGAGGGTCCTAAACAGTGAGGTGTGGTTTGTGTACCTTTTTTATGGATGCTCTTCTGTCCCCCACTAGCCCCATGTGGCTACTGCAGGACAGGAAGATGGGAACTGTCTCTAGCAGGGCTAACAGAGCTGTTCATCTCCCCAGTTTACAGGACAAGACTTGTGCTGCATCAGCTTGAAGCCTGCCTCAAATGAAATAGTTAGAGGAGCTCAGCCGGTGCAAGGATTACACGGGCACCTTCTTGCAACTCAGCTGTGGGTCAGGTGTCCACAGGAGCCGTGGTGTGAATTGAGCTCATTATACCGAAGATACTAAGATGCAGTGCTCTTATCCTCTCTTATAAGTGATGTAGCTGGGCTGTAGCTATGCAATCCCTTATAAAAGCCTTAAATTAGAAAAGAAGCTGCTGTGGTGTCAGTTTAGTACAGCTTTTGTCTCCTCAGATGTCACTTGCCATAAAACAGCTGCTTTTTTTTTGTTTCCTAAAATGATATTAGTTTAGGCTTGCTATATATATATTTTTTTTCTAGTGTAATTTAAATTCCAGCTTAGCATAATAGTTAATAGCAACATTTTTGCAATAGTAACATTCTTTGCATATAGATTCCAATATTGAGTGTACATAGCTAAGAAGTATATGTAGATAAGTAGTAAAATGGTGGTAATTTAAACTGTCAGCCAAAAAAAAAAGAAACGCATTTGAGATTTGGAAGATAAGGGTTTGGCTTTTTTGAGTGTGTGAGGCAGTCCCATTCTGGAGGCAGTAAGAAAGGAGAAGTAATAATAACATTGTGCTGTGACTATGGTATCTTTCAAATATGTTGCACAAGAATAATCGATTATGACTTAAGCATCGCAAACCATGTCAATGATGCACAGAAGACCAAAACCAAACAGAAGAACCCCCCTAAATCCTAATAGAGAAATAAATATCATTAGAATTGATGGGTTAGATCCTATAGGACCTAATGAGTAAGTTCTGACAGCAAGTTTGTTGAGTGAACGTGCACCCGTGTTTTGGTATTTTCTCATAGAGGTAAAAGTAATTTTCTGAGCTGAACTTCACCCCATCTCTTGGGCTGAACTGTGTCTGCTGTGGGTCTCGGGTACGGGGCTCTACCTAGTCCTGTTGCTGAAGGATGCAGTAGGAGCTAGTTTGCAACTAAGAAGATGTAATTAGGGTGGCAGGTGTCATTTGGGACTGATGGGAAGACAATTGCAGTGGTCCACAAACCATGCATCAACACAAGACAAATCAGGATTCTTAGTGGTACTTTGGGCAATAGAGTCAGCAGTTCACTCTCTTCTTACCTCCCTTTGCCAATTCATTTGTTTTGCTCTTGGGATCAGTGCCTGTATCTAAGCTTGTTTTTTCATGCAGCTGAGTTGAGCAAGTATCTACCTCACCTTTACATATCCACACTTTTTTAAAATTCAGTTGAAACAATGCATTTTTGTGTTTAACAAGTGATTAAGCATTAGAGTCTAGTTCTGAGCTCTTTGTTCTTTCCTCTAAATGCTAGTTATTAAGGTGTTTATCTACAAAGACACAAACAGTGTCTGACTCAACCACACCTCATCTTTTACTTTTCCTGACTGAAATCCTAATTCCATGTTTATGATGTTTGAAATTTTAGCTAATGGCATATGGTAACTACAGACTGTGGCTTGTGGAATAATGTGAAAAAGAATAAGAGAGAAGAAAAATAGCATGTTATCTAGGGCACATAATGTGCATTTCACCCACATGTAAAATACCTAGAAAACTGCAGAGCTGTACAAATACATAAATTATAAGGTTAAGAATAATAATATCCATAATGTGAGAAGAGTTTATGCACAGATATCTATGTTTTGAATCGAGAAAGGAAGCAGGTCTTCCACAGTTTGCAATTGTGACAGTTCACATGCACAGTCCCTCTTTTCAGCAATCCTGGGCTTTGATAGTAATGGTTCTGTAGCCCTTTTTTCAATAGGTGACTCACTGTGCTAGATTTTCTTAATGAAAGACAAATACAAATGTTCTAAGACAGATTATCTTTTCAAAATGGCACATGGGAGGCATACACAAATCTTCTTCACAAACAGGAATTTATACAGTACCACCCATGCATCACTTTGAAAAGAAACTACCTTCTTAAAGCTTAAGTACCTTATTTTGCTTGCTTTATTTTCTTTCACATTTTCCTACTGCTTACTTTAAAGTTAATGTGTGAAAAATGAAAGAGCACAAAGGTTTCCTCGTGCATAAGATTCATCTGTATCAGATCAGCTACAATTGAGCATTCAAGTCCCACGCTGATTTTGTAATATGTATTTGATGAATCCACGTTAAAGCCTCGTAGGCAAACTTACTCAGAAAGGCAATGGAGAATTTAACAAATTCATTCATCCATACCATCATCAGCTATTACAATGCCGCAGGCTAAACCAGACTACTGAGTAATGTGAACTTTGGCAAACAGGCAGATAAAATACCTTGTACACTCTTAGCTGCAATCTCAAAGCTGTTTGGTTACTGGAAAATTGGTGTGCTTGGCTGTGAGGATGACAACCTCTGTTTGTTTAGCTTGCATTCTCTAATTTCTGTAATAATATTGACTTTTCTAGTATCATAGAATGGTTTGGTTTGGAAGGGACCTCAAGCAACTTCTAGTTCCACCCCCCCTCCCTCCCGTCATGGGCAGGGACACCTCCCACTAGACCAGGTTGTTCAAGGCCCCATCCGACCTGGTCTTGAACATTTCCAGTGATGAAACATCCACAACTTCTCTGGGCAACCTGTTCCAGTGTTTCACCATCCTCACCTAAAGAGCTTCCTAATTTCTAATCTAAATCTACCCTCTTCCAGCTAGAATGCATTACCCCTCATCCTGTCACTACAAGTCCTTGCAAGAAGTCCCTCACCAGCTTTCTTGTAGGCCCCATTCAGATGCTGGAAGGCCACAATATGGTCTCCCCAGAGCTTTCTCTGGGTTGAACAAACCCAAATCCTAGTCTGTCCTCAGAGGAGAGGTGTTCCAGCCCACAAATCATCTTCATAGTCCTCCTCTGGTCCCACTCCAATAGGTCCATGTCCTTCTTGTGCTGAGCTGGACACAGTACAATGTAGGCCTCAGGAGAGCAGAGTACAGGTGGAGAATCACCTTCCTTGACCTGCTGGCCACAATTCTTTCGAGACAGCCCAGCATATGGTAGATCCCCTCTTTGTTACAATAAATACTTCATATGGTAAGTAAAGCATTCATCTGCACATTGACACTTTCTACATTTTTCCTTCTGATACAGACTATAAATTAACTTAAACTGAATGTCAACCTGCCTGCATCTTGGACCTGCTTTCAGTAGCTGGCCCTTGCACAAAGTTCTGTGTGGGCCAATCTCAGACATGAAAGCCTTTGATAACATACACAGAAAGGAAGCATTTCACACCTGGGAACTTGTATTGGTGCAAAGCTCTAATGTTTCATGCTGTAACTAAATGTATTCAAGTACTGTCATTCTTGTACTTGACACTGGTTTAAAGGA
The DNA here is from genome assembly GCA_033439905.1 of Ceryle rudis. Taxonomy (NCBI): domain Eukaryota; kingdom Metazoa; phylum Chordata; class Aves; order Coraciiformes; family Cerylidae; genus Ceryle; species Ceryle rudis. Next base: position 194,330 of record JAAGNO010003089.1, on the reverse strand, counting down.
AAAAGAAAAGCAACGACTAAACAAACCACCACAAACACCCAAAATCTACATATTAGTGATTCAGCCCCAAGAATATTTTCCTGCAGAGACACTGGGAAGAGTAGGAGAAACACTAGACTTCCTAATCCAGCGTTGTCTGTGAGTAGTAAATGCAAAACAAAATACAGCAAGAAAATAAAAAAACCCACGAAACAGTCAGCAAAAATGAAACAAGTCATTATAGACCCAAAGGTTGTTGAAATTTTCTTGCAGTGATTTTCCCTATAATGTCCATAACAAGCAAGAACAAATATGATTTTTATTAACGTACTATATGATGGTTGTCATATTGGACAGACCAAAACTGAAGTGTACAGAATCACAGAATGTTAAGGGTTGGAAGGGACCTCAAAAGATCATCTAGTCCAACCCCTACCTTTGACAAGTTAAAAATATATTTGATATTATTATATATAGTTTTGCAAAGTAATTAAGTATGGAAGCAATAAGTACAGAAGCAATGCATTGAGAAAAACTATGGAGAAAGCAAAGGGAAAAAAAAAAAAAGGAAGTTATCTTTTAAGCCTGTAAAAGAAAAGTGAACATAATAACTGAAAGCACTGTTGACATGCACAAAGGAAGCATTTCTTAACAGGAAACAGTGTAAAAGTCAGTGAGTCAGAAACTTTGTCATGGGATTTAGGTTTTGCATATATATCATTATTTTGTATGTAAAACAGCCTTGTAAAGCACGATGAAATAGCCACAGTTTCACCTAACAAGTAACATTCTTATTCAGATCTTGAATTATCGCACTGGCCATCTTTCAGTACCTTAAATCTCACTCAGTGTCACTATGCCAAGTAGTTTTAGGTGGTCCAAAGCCAAGTGCTTTTTCTCTGCTGTACTTTTTCCAGGCTGGACTTGTTTTTGTATTATGCAATCTCTCAACACTTGGCCCTGAACCACTGGTAACCTTTGAAAGAACTTAGGGATTAAAAATATGAAGACTGAATTGCTCATAAAATTCTTATTTTTAAAGAACACTAGAAATATATTTCCAGCATAAAATAAAATCCTTGCCTGCCCTCGGCATAAGCTTCAGTCTGACACAGAGCAGGGGGCTTATTAACTGAGATGGAAAATATCTGGCAACTGCTTCATTTTCCATCTGATATTGTCACCCTCATTGGCTGCACGCTATAAAAAATGTGAACTGCCCTAAGGAGCATAGCCTAAGAAAAGGAAATCATCAAATTTTGCCTCCTCCACTATTCCCATTAATTTCAGGAAAATTACTTATGAATATTTTTAAGGCCATAATCAGCCTACATAACATCGGTACAGTGGATTAAATAAAAGGAACTATGAGAAAAAGAAACAAACCAAACCACTAAGGCAGAATTTTCAGAAAAGCCACTTTTCACAAAAATAATAATACTTTAAAAAATGAAATGGAGTAGAGATGAAAATTGGAGGAAATAGTTTTTTATGTAACGTTTTAGTGTTAGCTTTCAGAGGTCCCATGGCAGCCGCAGATAGCAACAAAATGGAGTGGAGGAGGGGCAGAGACACCGAATCTGAAACACATTTTGAAGGAAATAGAAATCAAGGAAATAAGGGTTCTGGTGATGCTGGCAGATAGGCTGCGCAGAATTGCATCATCTCCGATGTGATTAGAGGACTGTGCCTCAATCAGAAAATGCTGGATGTAGAAACAGAAAACAGAAAGCTGTTAGAAAAAGAGTTTCTGTATTTTTTTCTTTGTTGTGATTCTATATGTTCTTAGTATTCAAGCAGAAAAATGGTAGGATCAGTTTGAGGAACTTCAGGAGATTTCTTATATGGGAAAAAAGCCACGAAGGAGAATTTTGCATTTCTAGAAACCTGGAGGTGGGATATGCAAGTAAACACAGATGAATGCTGGCCCATAAGAAGGATCTATCCATAAAGCCATCATACAAATAAAACTACTATGAAAATAAGGCAAATCCTCAGCCTGAACATGGATTTCAGATTCTAACATCAGTGGTAACAGCATAAAATTAATGTAACGACTGGGTCAGCAGTCACAATTTTAAATGATTTCTTTAATGACCCTGTACATCGGTTACTTCACCTATAGTTCCAATAAATATTTGTTCAATGAGCGATTGATTTTTGGGAAGTGCTCAGGTGCTTACCTAACATTACCTACAATCATGACTCGAAACCAGGCAGAAAGGGACAGGGTACAAACGGATGTGCTTGATGCTGGTACAGTGTTTTGGTAACAGAATTTGAATCTCATCTGTTTAAGGGAATCAGCTGGATAAATAATGCTCAATCTCTTCTCCACTTTTTCCTTACAAATCATCTGGTTTCCCTTTTAAAGTTAATTATCCTTGTTAATTACTTCTGAATCCATAGATTGTGTCAAACTCGTTGAACTTATTACTTTTTAATTCGTTCACGTGGGTATTGCTGCTTAGGACTGAAGTGGCAGGAGCAGCCCCCTTGCTCCTTAGGAAGCTCCGCTTGGCTGGTTTCCAGCCTTACAGTTGCCAGCACAGGGGAGAAACTAGAAACCCTCTTTTTTTTTGCAAATCCCACATAAAGATCTGTCCACAGCTGCAGACCCTGGGCTTTGTGGGTGTACAGAGACTCCTGAGATGCTCCTGAAGCAAGAGCAGCTCTTAGCTGGTGCAACTCAACCCACTTTGCTTAGTGTCTCCCTGCCACGTGCTCTTTAGCCTCCAAACGTGAGCTGGGCAGTAAACAATCCAGGATCTGTCACCAAGTTTGTGAACAGGAGATATGCCCCTCAGATGAGCAGCACTGCAACTGACGTCAGAGCATTATTGCCAGTTTTCCTGCTTATCTGTTTCAGATGCTCTTGCAAATGTGGACAATGTAAGAAGCCACATGAAGCAGGCAAGATGGATGCAATCCCACTGCTCAACAATGGCATGCAGATAGCATGCCCACCCTGGAGATAAATATAGAAGGGCTGAACACTGGGTCTGTCTCTTTGCTTCCCTGTCTGGACAGATTAGAGGCACAGAGTTTGCAACCTTCGCTTTCACTCTCTTCACTGAGGGCCCAATTCTGCCAGCTTGGCTCATGTTCAATCCCACCTTACTCAACAAGCAGCCGCCGCTGTGTAGAAACAACACAGAAGCTGCAACTTGTTTATGCAGAAAAATAAGAGGCAAAATATGTGTTTTACAAAAATCAAAGTGCATGAAGGGGAGGATTTGGAAGTGGACACAAGGCTCACAGTACTCCCAGAGAGGCAAGAGAAGTCCTTTGTTCACCAGGGGTATCTGGATTTTTCCTTACGGACTGATTCTTTATAGGTGGTACTTGGAGTCTTGTCTTTCTGTGATTGTCACTCAAAAATGACTTTTTTTTTTTTTACTAAGAATTTATACTATTTCTTTTTCCTTTACTAAATATTACCAAATGAAAAACAAAACCAAAACCCACACCCTGACTTCAATAGATTCAGGCTTAATTCCTTGAGAGTACTGCATAGAACAGAGCTGGCAAATTGGGACTCAAAAGGACTCAGAAATGGGACTCAAAAGGAACAGTACTGAAGCTGGTGATCAGCCAAAATGTAAACCTGTTCTGAGGCTCACAGTCACCTGAGCATAGGGGAGGAGGAGGAGGATGATGGCTGTGCTCTCTTAGAGCAAGATCACCTTCCTTTGGCTTGCCCACAGCTGGGGAGCATGTTGGGAGTGGACGGTTAGCTTCACTTTCCCTTGTCTCCTGCCTGGCCATCCCATCTTTTCACAGGCATGATACCTGGGCTAAAGAAGTAATAACACCAAGAATGACTTCTTCCTCACTTTTGAACATCCCTTAGGAACAGACAGATTTTTTCTAGCTGAAAGAGGTGACTAGAAAAGAAACCTGACTGCACATTGTTTTCCTCTTTCTGTCTGGTTCCTCTCTGAAGGATTGAGACCCTGCTTTGCCTGGTGCTATGCTGACAACATCCCAAGACACCCTTTACACTCATTTCCCACCAGACCCATGCATTTTTTAAACAGCTGATGTGAAGCGTGTCAGTAGGTATGTTAGGAAACAAACTGATTTTTTTTCATTTGAGTTAAAGTCCTGATCTGAAAAATCATGCAGCTAACTCCCTCCTATTTGATTTCAACAGTATTTAGATTAATAGACTTCTAAATATCTGGCTCTGGGGCTAAGCATCTTTAGAGGTACTCGACACGATAACACAGCAGGAAAACCTCTTTGTAAAAACTGCCAGCCTTTAAAGGAAGAATGAGGAAGAACAATGATGTTGTGATCCACACAGCTAGGCTTAAGTGAGAGAGTAGGAATCTGAAAGGGTTTCAAGAAAAAAGAAATTGTCTTCTCCTACTACCTAGAATATAGACTCATGCCATCAAATCCTTAAAGAAGGGGAAGAAAAAAAAAACCAAAAACCAACAACCCTAAACCAATCTGCAATTAAGAGATTGATTTGGAACCAATTCTCACACCCTCAGAAATGAGATACTTTCCTCTGCAAGTAACTTCCTTAAGTAGGGTTACGAATGAGCACAGACACTATTTTACTGAAGGGGAGCAGAATCTAAATTCCATGTCAGAGACAGAAGAGTTGCCATATTGATCCTGGGCCCATTAAAGCCAGTAAGAGTTTTACCATTGATTTCAGTCAAGCAAGGTCTTCAAGTGCAGCAAGAGACATCACTTGGAAGCAGAAAATAAAGGCACAGAAGTTTTTGAATGCCAAGGCCAAATACTAAGCTTTTCTAAGATCTTTCTAGCCAAGGGCTCTGGGAGTTTCCTTTTATAACACTTTTGAACTGCAGGCAGCAGTTCTGGTCAGCTGGGGCCAATGTGCTCGAAGTCCTTGGGTTCATTCAGATTCAGCCCCAGGGCAGATCTTTCTTGCTTGAGACTCCTCAGTTGTAGAAATTCATCCCGGAGGAGATCCACTGGAATGTCTCAGTGACTGCCATCAGTGCCTGCTGCTGGCCTCATTTATTTCAGCTGGCCTATTTTATCCCTTTCTTACTATTTGCTGTTAAACCTTCTGCCTAGTCCATTTTTCTTACAGTGTGGTGGTAAGGCAATCTGGGTAGCAGCTACTTTGCCCTATTTTCACTACAGTTTTTTAGCTTTTTTGCAGGTTGGGCTGAGGGAGGTTTATTCTGTATTTACTTCTGATTCAAATACAGATACGCTGCAGCAAGCAGCTTATGATAGTTTCAATGCATGAATGTTTGTAATGTAAGAGGTAAAGTAAGAACTGATGTAAACCTTTACTTAAAATCAGTCTCATATTTCAAGTTCAATGGGTTTTGTTCACCCATTTTTCCCCCATGTCTTCATTTCTGTGTCTCAGAAGGACTCCAATGCATCATCATAAGATGACAGAAAATGATCTCACAACACTGATAATATTGCAAGAATGGTTACTCACATGAAATTTTCAGCTTGTCTTTGGAAAAGCAACTAACTGAGATTGCTCAGGGAAATTACTGCTCTCTTGGATTTGAACAGAATATCTGGATAGAGTTTATACTCCAGAATTTGCACTCCGGAACTGAAAGATGGCAAATTTAAGTCAAACAAAATACATGCATTTGTCATATACTCCTCTTCATGTCATACTGATAAATTAACAAAATAAACATTTACAGGGAAACCCGTTCACTGTGTCGGTGTTTTTGATTATAGTGCAATATTTTTCCTGATATCTGTTTATTTCATCTAACATAAAAAGGCAGCCATGTCATAGTGTGATGGAACAAGTATGGCAGCTATTTTCCAGCTAAGCTTGACTGTCACTGTGCCAATAGAAGTGTCTCTATAAATCCCCCACAACATACATTTTTTTATGAATTGAACTGGTATAATATAATTTTGTGTAATCACTTGTTTTAAGCAGAACTTAGAAACTAATTTCTTCTTTTAAGAAGGTACATTATGTATAGGTCAACAAAAAAAGCTGCTGTCAAACTTTGTGAAAGCCTAATTCTTTGTCAGTTAGACTCCATTCATCCTAAGAATAGAACACTAATCATTTCTGCCTGCAGAGACACTTGAGGATTTGGTTCTTAATGAAAATGAACTGAAAAAAATCTGAATATCTGGCATTTTCTTCTATTGAGTTCACTCAGGATTGGTTTCCCATGTTTAGGGCTTGGCTTGGTTTTCAACAATGCAAAACAAAGAAAAAAAAAACTTTTATGCCTTATTAAAAATATGAAAATGGTATAAAACCAGAATAACATTAAAAATGTAGATAAAAAGATTAACAAGTCTGTTACAATGCACATGAAACAATTTTGAAAGGTACAAAGATCGAGTTTGACAGTCATGTCCTGTTTCCCCTGATTATTCACCTTATTTGACAATTTCTCATCTATAACATTGAGTTATTTCTGATCTTGTCCGTCTGCAGCACAAAAGGGAAGGCTGAAAGTGTCAGGGACTTCTCTTAGGAGTAGCCAAGTTAAGTGCTCTCGTCATTATAATTGATAACAAAAGCACTCCTTCAGGAGTTGTAAGTGAACAGCATTAGCATCCTGCTTAGAGGAGGCTGTGTCTTTCCATGACTGTCTACCTGTCCTGAAAGGACAAGGGAAATGAAGGACACATAGAGTTGTTCAAGCCATCTAAGTAGTAGTTGGTAAAAGGCTTAAAATTGCATAATACCGAGAGATTCCTTGAGTTCCTAATCTTTGTGCATTTGTGGATATGGACTAAAATTTCTTTCCTCTTCTGAGTGTAGCCACTCTGTTTGTGAGGACTCCAAATGTACCAAAGCAGGAGCTTCCTCCTACCCAGCACTCAACATCTCTTGCCATGAATGAGTATGAAACGCAACCCAAAGTCATGAAGCAGGGGTGTGCCAGGTAGTGTGTCAAGGTGACCTGCAAACCTTGAGTCAGTGTCTTACCCTTCTATGGTTGCTCATCCTCATCTGGCTCATTTTCCCCACTGAAAGAAACACAGAAGATGAGTCTTCCTTTTTTCTCCTTGACCTGCTGTCAGTTGTCTCTCTGAACTCCAAAAACCCGTCTAGGAGCAAGTGTTATATCCTCCATTTGTCTAGCACAGCAGGGCCCAAGTTTCAAACGTTCTCCCTATTGTAATGCTATTGATGGCATTCATTTCAGGGCAGATTTTATTTATTTATACATAATTACACTATTTTTTGCATAACCTCCTTACTAAGCAAACTCACCAGTAAGCTCCACACCGCCAGGCATGCCGGGCAGCTAAAAACCTCCCCATCTGTGATGCGGCCACTGAACTGGAGGAGAGCAGCAGGTCTCCTCTAGAAGTGGCTGTGAC